>JAAOAY010000302.1:0-17327 GCA_013396255.1 Fusarium sp. NRRL 25303 | reverse complement strand
CCCTCACTCACTCACTCATTCACTCACTCACTCATTCACTCGTTCACTCGTTCACTCGCCCTCACCCACCCACCACAGTTCCACCATGAGCTCCGCTGATGCACTGAATGCCGAGGCTCAATTATATTCGGAGCGCATTTGAAATCTCGATAGTGACCTTTCCGCCCTCGCTCCGAAGTACCTTGACTGAAGAGAGGTCTCGAACGACCCAGTCTGGTTCTGCAGCGATGACCTGCTCAACGGTATGGCTAGTTACCAGGCCGAGAACTTTGCAGCCTGCTGCTTTCCCTGCGCGGATCCCTGCTGGGCTGTCCTCGAGGACGAGGACCTGGGCGTCCTCCGCCTGCAGACCCAGACGCTCACGGCCGAGGCGGTAGCAGGCGGGGTCAGGTTTACCATTCTCGACGGACTCTGCCGTGACGAGGTGATTCGACGGCGGTGTGGGCAGGTCTCGAGCACGCAGCCATCCAGTGACGAGAGGGACGGTGCCCGAGGTGACGATCGCCCATGGGCTAGATCTGGCGATAAGTGCTTCTAGCATGGAACGGGCGCCAGGTATCTCGACAGCCTCGTGGCCGTGGTACTTGGGTAGACGTCCTTCCATGTCACGTACATCTGGGAAGTGATCAGCGGTCGCTCGGCCTAGCTAGCTAGCTATGATAGTCTAGTTACATGGGGGCATGCCCAGCCTCGCCAGCACATACATGGCTGCCAGGATATATCCTCAAGTGAGGTTTTGCGTCTGACATGCCCATGAACACCTATGTGTTTGTGGGCTTTGCCATGCTTGCTGTGGCCGGGGTGTTGCTTTTATCACTTACAATCCCAGTTCGCCTTTTCAGGTGCGAGAATCTCGAGTATGTCGATGCTTCGTCGTCCATGAGAAGTCTCAAGGATAACTTCGGGGGCAACGCCTATCTCATTCCCAATTCTTTGCTTGGTTAGTCACTCACTCGGGCTGGCCGCGTAAGACGTGAGGTGGGTGCGGCTGCACTTACGTCTCCCAGTGCTTCACTACTGCTTCCGTGGAGTCGATAATGGTACCATCCATATCGAAGAGAAACCCGTCAAATGCAAGCTCCTGCGGGGGCAGGCTGTAGTCCGGAGTTGATCCCATTGTATCCTCTAAGCAAGGTATCTTGATGAACAAGGTGGTGGCTGCAGAGTCTGACGGAATGAATTGGAGGTTGCTTTTGGTGATTGTCTTGTCACGAAAACACAATAGGCTTTTATGATTCCAACGTATATGTCTTTCTGGCGGTGTCGCTTAACTTGTATAATATGAAAAAGTTTGCAGTCGCTCTGATGTAGGGTGTTGATAAAGGATGAGACCAAGCTGTTACTTGGTGGCCAGGTGTCTGTTTTGGGCAACTCCGCATGGAGGGGCTACCTTTAGTGGGGGAGTCTATCAAGGATCATGAGTACTTGGAATGGAATAGATGATGGCATATTGTTTCAACTTTTGGCCTTTTTCTGTTGATGAACATATACTCAGCTCAGTACTATTCTTCCAGTACATCCGAATTGCCCCTTCGACTCCATTGTATTTGAGACACTGCATGCAAGTGACCCCAATAGGTTGTGGTTCAGTGTAACGTGTAAAGTTCCGCAATGCTTCAGTCGTCATAAATCAGTGTAATACAGCAGAAAGGAAGCTCTGCTACCATTAAAACTTTAAGCCTAACATTGCCATAACACATATACATAAAGACTAATTATAAGCCAATAACATATAAACGATTGCGATTGATCAAACAATGTATTTGTTTCTGATACCGTAGCTACCCTATACCCATACCGAACATGGCAGCCTGCATGTCTTGGCAACGAATTAACGTCAAACGCTGCTATGTCATTGGTCCAATTCCTGTTCCGTTCCCGTTGAAGAAGTCAGAGTAATTATCTGTGATTCCTCGGCCAAAAATATGAGAGAGGAGAAAGAGAAAATAAAATAAAATAAAAGAGTAAGCAGATATTAAGAGAAATAAGAAACTGAGGTCAGCTTAAGTCTGATTTAGGATTCAATAGCCCAACTTTACCCTTTACATATGTCTTCTCACTCAGCTTACCCATGGAGGGCTATTAGGTATTTATAGGTTGACAACTTGATGATCCTGTCATCCCCACTAGCTAGTATATCAAGGGGACCAGATTCTCCCTCTTGTCCCTATCTTCCTGGTCGCTAGTTTATTCTGTTATAAATATAGTCTCGACGCATAATGGGTTCGCAGATTGGAGACCCCGATGAGATTACTGTGCTTGTCACAGGTTTTGGTGTATGTTTTTGCTTCCTCTCTCATATCAAGCGTCATTTGCTTGCTTGACCACCCCGCTCGACGTCACACAGCACTGCAAAGCCCAAGATCGTGACATCTTGGACGGAATATTCAGTGTCATATGAATTGTGCAACTTCTGCTAACTCCCAGATGCTATAGCCGTTCAGGGAACAGTACCCCGTTAACCCCTCATGGGAAATCGCCAACAGCTTGCCCTCATATCTTCCTCCGCTGCGAGCCAAGGACCCTAACTCGAGGCATGCAGCTGTGATTCTGCCAAAGGTACGCATCGTGGTGCATCCTGAGCCTATCCGTGTCAATTACCGGGTTGTGAGAGGGATTGTGCCGTCGTTCCATGACACTCCACAGAAGTTTGACATTGTCATTCATGTTGGAATGGCTGGTCCTCGACCGTTCTACTCCATCGAGAGGAGAGGTCACCGTGATGGGTACAAGCATCCGGATGTCGATGGCGAATACATAGACGGAGAAGAAGAGAGAGAAAGGAACGACTGGCCCTGGCGAGGCCTTCCAGAGGAGATTGAGACGGAGCTGAATCTCGATGAAATACTCCCTCTGTGGCAGGGGTACAGTTCGGTAAGCTTAGCAGATCTGAGGCCGTGTCAATACTGACGGGAAGCACAGGACGCGGATCTGCGCATATCAGAAGATGCAGGCCACTTCATGTGCGACTTTATCTACTACTCAAGTCTCTCTGAGCTGTGGAAGCTGCAGAGGCCCAGAAAGGCCCTGTTTCTTCATGTCCCAGCCGATGCTTCGCCTACGAGTGTTGCGAAAGGGAGGGAACTGACATTAACTCTCATTCGATCGGTTGTTGAGAGTGACATGATTGATAAGAACAAGCTTCTGGTGAGTAAGACTGCTGGCGAGGAATTGTGATGTGGTTTTCCAGGCGCCCGGGGATGGATCATTAGCAGGAGTTGTCAGCATATTTTCATTTACTATGTGAATCTATATCAATCTATTCGTGTTTTGGTTGTTATTCAACTACGGAGAATAGCGTCCTCGAAATGTCAAATTTGATAGTAGTGTGTTACGATTTTGAATGATCATGACATCACAGGCCGAGGCTTCAGTCTTCCAAGAGTTTCTCCCATGAAGCGTAGCGTATCTCATGATTCTGACCTGACCCATTCAAATGCCAATTGGTTCCCAAAACAGTCCATACATCGGCGACGAATCATTGGCTCTGGCTTAGTTATCGCCGGGGTCCGGAGATGCTGGAAGGGGAAAGCCTCCATTCTCCATTCCTCAATCTCCACTTGTGACCCCGAGGAGCCGATATAGACAGACTCCTCTTTCACAACTTACTCGATATCCATCAAGCCAGAATACCCAGCCCCTAAAATGTGTAAGAAAGCCACCTGCGGAACCTGCAGTAAGTCCATGCATCCAATATCAAGAAAATGGCACTAAAATGCCTACAGAGAAGACCTCCTGGTGGGGTTGCGGCAGCCATATCCAGTCTGTTATCGACAACGTCCCGGAGGCTGAGCGCTGCGAGTGCGAGCCAAAGGTCGACGTTGGCGGTGCTTCATACCCGCCTATGGCTGCGTCTCCCAACTGACTTATCGAGAGAGCTGCGGCTCTGGTTCTATGGACGCGTGGCAAGAAAGCGGTGTGGTCACCCACTGGTGTTGTGGAGGAGCCATTGTAGTGTGTGTTCCTGATGTGAGGCGATTGTAGGAGATCATGGATTGGCGTGCATGGCGTTGGGGTTGACTCAGGAAACAGGACTGGAGGTTGATGACTATATGACTAAGAAACTATCAGCAAACGCTCAAGGCAATAATTTCCCATTCTCGTGAACTGTTATCGTGCTGTATCTTGAGACAATGAATCTCAGCATACAGGGGCGTTCAAGCCCAGAAGATGTTAGACCAAGCCAAAAGCTCGGGGAACCCCTTGGTATAGCAAGGTCTTCCTATGGTATATGACTGACTAACAGAAGAAGTAGATAAGTGGGAAAAGGACAAAGTAGCGGTCGCATAAAATTAGAATAGGAGGTCATCAAGAGGGTGCAGAAGAGGGCGTCGTATTGATTGATATGAATAACAGCTGCCACATCCAGCCTTAACTACCTCCTTCTCGCGCCACCACCAGACGCAGCATCTCCTCTCTCCGCTAAGCTTACTACCTCCTGAATACCAGCAGCCTCCTGTTCCTCCTCCAGAGCCAGAATTTCCTCACGGCAATCCCACCACTTCTCCTCACTAAGCTCAAAGGCCTTAGCTTTGATCTCCTTGATAGCTAGTGTCTCGGGCTGGATGTTCTTCCAACGGAGGCTCGTCATCAGAATCTCTTGCCACTCAGCTGATGTACGGACGAAGAACTCTCGCCGACTCTCGAAAGGCTGTTGTTCTGTCAGTAACGCCCTCATGGTATTGAAGCGGGGATGCGAAATACTTACTCTAGGATGCGGCAACCCGTCGTCCACAGAAGTGGCTGCAGTCTCGGTCTCATCGTCTTCTGAGGGCGTTGAAGGCTCCGATGAAGGCTCTGACGAAGCCTCAGAAACCTCATCTTGCTTCTTCTTTCTCTTACTGGGAGTGTAGAGTTGCTGACCCGTTTCTTCCTCGTCCTCGTCTTCTTCATCCTCGTCATCCTCATCCTCATCATCGTCCTCGTCATCAGACTCCTGAGATTCAAGTCAGCCAGCAAAATTTCATACGCCATTTCGACATCACTTACAATCCAGTCTTCGACGGGTCGACTAAAGATCTCCTTACAACCATCTAGTTTTCCAAGATCGATGGCATAGAGATCATCAAATGTGAACTCTCGGTCTCCCTTCTCAAATGTTCCGCCATAGATATAGAGAACATCGTCTTGAATGGCCAGTTGAGCATTAAATCTTACATGCGGGGGTTCCATGGTTACTGGCATTTCTCTTGCTGGCTTGTCGTCGTCTCTTTCCTCTTCCTTCTTTGCAATCTCGATCTCATCAGCGTCATCCAGAGAAGCTCCAGTCTCCAAAGCAGCAAGCTGTCTCAGAAGCTCGTCTTCATTTGCTTGAGCCCGACCACGGCGCCCACCTCGGGGCTCAGCAGCAGTCTTCTTCTGCTGACGAGGCTTTCGTAGACCCAACGGCATGAATCGATTTCGTTCAATGTTCCAAGCGAAAAGCTGGTTGAAGAACTCACTATCCATACCCTCCTCACTGGCCTCAACGTCGTGCACTCCTCCAAAGAGAATACCGCGGCCCTTGTGCCAGGCCATTGTCGCACCAGCACGTGTAGGGTTGGGGGCATTGGCAGGCTTCTTTCGCTTCTCCCAGCGAACAACCGGGGGAGTGTTGGGATTGGCGTCTGTGGCAGGCTGCGAGATTCTGAGGAAGAAGCAGTCTTCATGAACCTTTGGAATAAGAACATTTCGCTGAGCCTGGCTAGGTCCCTTGTTGCCCTTTTGCTTGACGTTGACAGTCGCCTTAACACGTGAGTAACCTCCGTAGAGAACCGCACCTTGTTCATGGGGTAGCAGAGTGAAAGATGAGCGAGCGTCTGGCTTGAGCTGGGCAGGAGGCAGTTGAGGAGAATGCCACATAAAGTTAACAGTATCAAAGATCCAGAGATCCGATAGGTACTTTGTCTGATTTGAAGTGTCTTGGAAACCACCAAAGAGGATAATGTACTGCTTCCAGTACGTCATTCGATGACCACTTCGAGCTGAAGGGCTCTTGTCCTTACCCTTGCTCTCAATCTTCGTCCACTCCCTCGTTGCAGGCTCCAGCCTCCAGAAGTCTGAGTAGTGGTGAAATGTGCCCTGCTTTGGCGAGGAGAACTCCCCGCCAAAGAGATAGACATGGTTTGGGTTTCCGGCTCTGGTCCAAGCATGGCCAGATCGCGGGAGTGGAGCGTTGGGTGAAGTTACACATCGCCACTCATCTCTGTTAATGTTGTAGATATTGAGATCATTGAAGAACTGAGCGAGAGAGCCATTGAAGTATTCACCGCCAAAGAGTAGTAAAGTATTGCTATCATGAGGTGAAGCCATCAAGGTTGAGGCAGCTCTCGCTCTCGGAGGTGCATCAATTACCGTCTCAGTGATCTTGAGGAACTGCTCCTGTTGTCTTCGGTACTCTTCCAGCACCTCATCAAGATCAACATCTTCGGCATCACTTCCTTCGACCTTGGCGGCCTTATTCTTGGCCTTCTTTTCACCCTTATTGGCCTGCTTGGCTGCTTTCTCAGCCTAATTCTGATCATTAGTTAAACGTTCAACATGTCATGATGCATGGAGGGGCAAAGACATATGCAGACATGGTAGCACAGAATAAGACGGCACCTTTTTTGCCTTTTTGGCGTCAGCGTTCTTCTTTTTATCTTTGGCCATGATGATGAAAAGTATTTGGCACTGTAGAACAGGTTGCCAAGTTTGGGCCCCAATGCGAAAATTCCTGCGCGTGGATGGGGTTCCTACAGGTTTTGATCAAGTCAAATCCAACCATTCACAGCACAGTGTCAACTATACGAGATATACTGTATATCGATCACCGAGGCAATTTGAATAAGCTGGATAATACACCTTTTGAGCAATGCACCAACGGTCTATTGATGTCTGCATGAGCTGCAAATTATATTAATATGCCGTTGAATAGGCAAGGTATGGTATCAAACAGATAAGTACGGTTGCCCCCAACAGCATCATGATCTCGTCAACCAAATGCCCGAGACTCTCAGCAACACCCTTCCTCAGGCATAGACTTGTTCCATTGCTATGCGAGTCGCGACAGTGATCTTATTTTGGAGGACATCTTTCACTGGCGGGCCTTTGAGTATTTTCCTGGAAGATAAGCGACCAGGGCCTTGCTGGCACCCTCCATGCAGTATTGAACAACCTCAACTTTCCTATCAGGAGGTGCTAGTCTAGCGATTTGTCGAATATCGCTCGTCCGGGGTAGAAACAACGCGTGATCCAGCCTGTTGTATGCAGTGTGTAAATCGTCAAGATTATACGGCTGCATGTTGTAAAGATTAAACACTTCATCAGTGCGGTATCCAGGGCCGCCCCAAGGTGGACTCGCAAACAGTACTGTTTCGTCTAGGCTTACTCTTAGATTTGGGTGCAGTTCTTCTGTGTGATTGAATAACTTGTCGAGGTACTCGAAGCTATCACCGAGAACCCACGTAATTAGCCCCGGCGCGATACCATAGACCTTGGCATTGTTCTGGGCACAGGCTAAGGTTGAAGGGTCGCGTTCGATAGAGATAACGCGACTCCATCGTTCAGAAAGAGCAAATGCAATACTGTTACCCCCTGCGCCACCAAAGACATCAATTAGGATATGCTTCTTTTGGTCGGTGCCGTACATATCATGAGCAACTTGGCTAGATTAGAGTTAGCGGAGCCTTGAGGAGGTAGGTATAGGAATTGTATGCTCACTTTGCTACTGGCTCGGGCGTTACACCGAACCAAGCATCGTCTGTCATGTAAACCCCATAGTCGTACAATGAGAAGATCGAATATCGCTGCGCAAAGTATCTGACAATATTAGCACGATCGAGAGAAGTGAACTAGTCAACAGTTGCTCACTTTTGAATATCCCATGGCACCTCATGCTTTCCTTGATAGTGGTGACAATCATCAGTTAGACGCAGCTCTTCAGCGGGCTTCATAGAGTACTCGGAGTCGTCCAGCGACAATTCTACCCCTGAACTACTCATGTCTTGATTCGAAGGATAGTACGAGTAGGTTTTGTATTAAACGCTAGCAGCCATTCTTTCTCAAAAGTTGAATGTATTGACTTGCCATGGGCAAGTTGAAGAGAGCTCAAAGGTTGAAATTGAGCACGAGGCTGACGATGAGCTCCCCACAGTATGCCCCACATGGAGACTAGTGGGCTTGGCACAGACGCCATCGCAGCAAGGCTGCCACTGTAATAGTGACAGCTTGCGATTGCTCGATCTGCCCTTGACATGCTTCCATCTGATACAGTACTAAACACACCAGCCCCTCTTGATCCCCAGCAATAATAGACACACACAGGTCTGGAGAAAAAGTCACCGAAGCAATGTTTAATGCGCTAAACCGCTTCATCTCGCGCCTAGACGGAGATGTCCAGCAGCAGAGGCAACAAGAGCGAGGCTCCTTCGGCTTCCAGGTGCTGCGCAATACCAACCTGGAGCTTGCTATCGAACCCTGGTTCGACTTTATTGTTGGAATCAATGGTAGACCTATTGTATGTCGGCTCATTCTAGGCACTCTAAGCTCCTTATCGCTAACAACTAGTCTAGGAGGACCCCGAACCAGCCTTGTTCAGCCAGGAAGTGAGAAACTGCGCGGGCAGCACAGTTACCCTGGGATTATGGAATGCAAAAGTAAACTATTAACGTTGTGCCTTCTGAACTCTCCTACTGACAACAATTAGGGCCAAAGAACGAGAGAGATCCATGCGCCTGTTGCATTAGATACTGCATCCCTCGGTCTTTCGCTCCAATACGCTCCGCTGGCCCTTGCTGCTAACATCTGGCACGTTCTCGATGTCCCCGCCAACTCCCCCGCCGATGCCGCCGGTCTTCTGCCATATAGTGACTATATCCTCGGTAGTCCTGAGGGTGCGTTATATGGCGAGGGTGGCCTGGGCGAGCTCGTCGAGGACTTTATCGGACGGCCGATGCGAATCTGGGTCTACAACAACGAATACAATGTCACCAGAGAAGTCACAATACAGCCTAGCAGGGATTGGGGTGGCCAAGGAGCGCTGGGTTGCGTGCTTGGATACGGAGCCCTTCACAGGATACCTCCTCCTCTGAGCGAGCCCGTTGATGCTCCTGGCGAGACGATGTTCGATGGGGCCACCAATGAGAAGAGCGAGGACGGATTTACTCCCGCGGTAGGCGGCTCGGAGCCCGCCCCTCCCGCAGGAGACTTTTTGGTGCCTGCACAGATGATAGGTGATGCTCCGGTGAGTGCACCGCCGAGGGGAGCTGGGAAGAAGAAGGAACGCCATGGCCACAATCCCAACAGGCTGATGGATGACTACTTTAAAGAGGAGGAAGAGAAGAGTCGGGCTGTGGACAATGCACCTTCCGCTAGGAACTCACCAGCCCCTCCTCCACCCAAAGGCGGTCCTCCAAGGGACTCACCAAAGCCGGAGACTCAGGCCAGTGGTGGTGAAGCAGAATGAGATTATGGCAAGATAGCACATGTGAATGATTCCCCTTACTGATTGTTCTATTTCCCGATCTATTGGTCAAACTTTTAAAGAATTTTGTGACTTGCCGTCTTTTATCGTACACCGCCTGATGGGTCCGACGTAGCCCTCAAGCGGTCCCCTATCCCACCAGGGTCACAATACTCAACTAGCCGTCTAGTTGATGAAGTTGATGGCGAAGAAATGCAGGATCAAGCTGCAGACGATGTAGTCGGCGAAAGCCCTGGAGAAAGTTAGTGCTGGGCCTCCTTTATAAACCTGAGTTCGGCAAACCTTTCGGGGGATACTGAAGGGCAATCGTTCTTGACAGCTTCATTTGTTTGAAGTCGTAGCGAAGCTGAGTATCATTAGCCATAATCTTTCGAGGTCGTCGGTCGTCGGTTGTCGTAACATACCAGTCAAGACGAACTGCCCAACTGTCACACAGAAGCCAGACAGGAAAGCGTTGAAGGGCTAAGAAGCATTAGAAATCGATAAACTATTACAGATTCATAAGTAAAGACGCACGAAGGTGCCAGCGAGGGCGCAGTTGATGAACTGGAGAACACCAACGACAACAAGGAAGACCATAAAAGCATCAACCAACTTGATGCGCTGAGGAGTATTGTTGACGTAGTGATTGTAGAGGTTCTGGACTACCTTGTCCCACTGAACTTCGCCTTTGATTTCGTTCTTGGCGATAGTGACGGGCTTGGGCTGAGGTTGAGGAGGAACTGAACCAGCGCTGGTGGTGCTGGCCTGAGTTGTAGCAGGGGCTGAGGGGGTGATATCGCGGACGTTCTTCTTGGCCGCCATTGTTGTAATTCGGGAGGGTCTGTTAAATGAGTTGGGCTGTTTGCTCGGTGTAGGAGTTTCTTTCGATATTATGAAGCTTTGGTGATGGTTGATTCGTAGTGTTTGACGTACGTACGTACGTTGGTGTTGGTGGATTTGGTTAGTTTAAAGTGCAGTAGGAGAGCTTCCTCTGGACACGAAAGCTCCAAGGTAAACTGAAGATGATTGGCTCACAAAAAGCCAAGAATCCGGGGGTTAGACCCACGCTCACCACGAACTGCGAGGTACGTACCTCGAATATGTCGTCAATGGCCGAGAGCTCCGCAGCTTCTTCTTAGACATAAAAGAACAAGTTGCTGTTTCATCTTGAAAATTTACAAATTTATTGAGAGACCAGATAGTAAGGATACAAGTAATATAATGGTTAGTAATGAGCCCTATAACAGCCTTGACCAGCTCGTTGGCTAACAAGTTTAGGCCACTGTCAATTACCACGATCTTGAGCTTCCCGCCTACATCCTCGGTGCTCTGACCGCAGGAGGCGGTATCATGGGATACGCGCGCACACGATCTGTTCCTTCAATCGTTGCTGGCTGCGCTGTTGGATTCTTATGTAAGTCCCAATATCACCTCCTTTGTCTTCCTCGTAGCGTGTCAACGTGTTAACGACTTGCTTGTAGATGCTCTTGGTGGCTATCGCATTCAGAATGAGCAGCCTTATGGAGTCGAGCTTGGTCTTTTAGCCTCCGTCGTGCTTGGGGGATCTGCTTTCCCCCGAGCCCTTCGTCTGAGGAAACCGGTTCCAATTCTTCTCAGTGTCATTTCAGCATTTGGCCTCTTCACCTATGGTTCTGCTCTTCGAAGGAGGGCCTGAGACAGCTGTCAGATGATGATAGCTTAGTCAAAGTAATTATACGATACAATAGAACCACTTGTTCTGGATCGATGGACTGGCTAAGGGAGGAAAGAAAAAACAAGACCTCGATCCTAAATGATAAAAAGACTTAGGTAATATAGCCTAAGCTTAGGATAACTTTTACTAAGTTTCTTTTGACACCTTACAGCAAGGTTCGCTGTTTTCTTGCCCCCCAAGGCCGATGTTCTGACTATTCAACAATGACCCGCCAAGTTTCAGGGAGAATCATGGGTTTAAGGCTAAGCTTTTTACATGCATCATAAATGTCTCATACCAGAACTATTTCCTCTTAGGCTAACGTCTCGCTTATCATCCTCGATTACACATGTTATTCTTGGGTTGGGAGCATTCGAATAAGAACGAAAACCTTTCATCATGTTTCAGAAGGTCCTATTATGTGATGTGGCTCGGCTTGTAATTTGGAGAATACTAGATTTTTTGAGTATCGCTGAAGAGTTCATTATCGAAGTAGACTACAGCGGCACAACCGTCCCTTGGAGTGTTGTGGTTTCTCTGATCCCAAAACCAAGCTTTCATCATGGAATGTCGATATTGAACTCACTAAGCCTGGATGACATCCTGAAAAATTGTAGTGCAAGGGGATCTTTGGCATGTCACTCTAAGATATGCAGACTGCACAAGACGTTGATTTAAACTCTTCTGAACTTAATTGTCACACCATTCGTAGTCTTTCTAACCGCTACAAAAATGAGACAGAAGAAAGCAGCACAAGACTCGCGTTAGCTGCAGACAACTAGAGGCAACTGCGTGGATAGACTGATAGTAGGTAATCTCAAGATGACCATCAACCTGTTGGCATTGGAATGGATCTTATTGATGAGTGCATTGGGGTACTTTCTAAGTTCCCCTTTGTAGTTGCTATTCAGATATGGGCTGCTTATGAAAGGTGTATAAAGAACCTTCTTGATCTCATCCACCGACCACTCCTTAAACTGAAAGCCAGAGGAAAGCAACGTTTGCCCTCGATTTGATTAATTCCGCAATACTTTCTTAAAGATGGGGTTTCATCTGTCAAGTCTCGTTGCCTTAGCAGCACTGATGCGTGCTTCATGCGCATTCAGTGTCACGGCAAACACAGACGGAAACGCTCTGGCCTCTGCTATCTTTGGTAATGGCATTAATATCATCTCAGCTTCCTTTACTGGGGCATCGGTTAGTTCTGGAACATTCACTGATGGACCTTTCGGTATGGGAGACGCAGCGATCCTCACCTCGGGAGCTGCTGTGGGAGCTCTTCCAAATGGAGACCACTACGTGAATAATGGTGCGGCTGGGTCAGTAACGTATTGCGGCGGCGGTTCAAGTAACAACGCTGCGATATTGACTGCGGATGTCATGGTTATTCCAGGCTTCGGAGGAATGAGATTCGAGGTTGTCATGGCTTCGGAAGAACTTGGGTTAGTAATACTGGCAACAAATCGTTTTACAGACAACTAACAAACCAAGGGGCGCTTCTGATGCAATTGGCATATTCGTAAACAACCAGAACTATGCTTTGGATGGTAGTGGGAATAGGCTGACCGCGACGAACCCGTGGCTGTCACAACCTCTGGTGATCGTACCGCCCAACAGCGTTACCTCGTACCCCGGCTCGTCGGCGCCTTATTGGATCGATGTACCGTCACTTCCCGGCGGTCTACAGACTGTGGTCGTCGCAATTTGTGATGCTGGAGACGCCATGTGGGACTCAGCCCTGATGATAAAAGCTGAAGCCTGCGTTGACTGCAACGAACCTTTCCGGCTTGCCTACGTCACAACCACAACTACATTGGCAGCAGGCGATACTCCCTATACCTCTACCATCACTGCTTCAGGAACTGTGTCCGGAACGATCGAAATCGGGATAACAGCAGAAGAAACCTCCACCACTGCCGAGGAGTCTACGACGACGACAGTTGCAGATGAGACAACAACTACCTCTGAAGAGCCTCCTACATCAACTACTCAGGATGAATCAACAACAACTTTTCAGGAGGCAACTAGTACTGTTGAGAATACAAGTATGGCAACAACTAGCAAAGAGACGGCTACTATGACCGCCCCTGAGGAGACGACTACTACAACTGCCAAGGAAACAACATTCACTGCTTCAGGCACTACCACAGACACCACTACAGACACCACCACCACAGATACCACCACCACAGACACTACCACCGCAGACACCACTACCCTCACTACCACAGAACTAATGGAGACATCGACCGAAGCCAGTAGCTCAGTCACTTCAGAAGAACTCCCAAACTCAACCACGACAACAGCAGATGCAACAAGTGTCGAACCAAGTGACACAGTTACAGAGTATTCAACCATCGTAATCGAACCAACTCCTACCCCAACATCTGATACTGCCACTACAACAGCTCCAAACTCTTCCAATGAGAGCAGTACCAGCCTCGGAACAACGAGTTTGCCTGAAAGCTCCATAGATAACACGATGACCTCTCGGGAGGGAGTTCAAGTATCATCTACTGTCCTAACAGTCCCAACATCTACCGATGAGGTCACACCGAGCTTGAGTAGTGACCTCCCAAGTGAGTTGACAACAAGTGAGTTCTTAGCGCGCATACTTATAAAAAGCCCATGATCCCTGTCATAGTTCATTGCATGATATTTACAAAGAACCCAGTACTAACAGCGTAACAAGCCTTCATACCGGACATGACCACAACCGAGTCCTTGGAAACAAGTGCTACCGAAGAGACGGAGTCCTCGACAGGCACAATCTCAAACTCAGTGGAGGAGACAAGCCTTAGTTACGGTAAGACACTTACACACGACAAGAGTGATCTCTGATATTTCCCCCTTAAACCTCACCTAATGTGCATAAACTGGATCTGACACTAAGCTTCCGAACAGCCGTGACTTCAACAGCCCAGGACACATCGTCTCCAGCGCCATCAACAATTGCTACCTCATCTTCCGTACCGTCTAACCTAGCAGTGATCGGGACTTTCAAGTTCTTCGGTTGCTTAGGGTCTGCAGCTGGCTATCCCAGCTTTGGCTTGATCGGAGAGGGCCCTGACATGACTACCGCAGAGTGTGCCAGGTTAGGAAGAGGACGTGCTTATATAGGCATCTACCAGAGGTAAGTTCTGAGTCATCAATGCTACACTCATCTGGCTTATCTTAATTAGGTCCTGTTATGCAGCAGATACTCTGGACTCTGCTGAAACTGTGACCAACGGTCGCTGTGATCTGCCATGCCCTGGGGACCCAGGCCTGTTCTGTGGCGGTGTGATTTTGACCGACTCAAGCCCGGACTCGCGTCTTCGACGTCGAGATGCCCCCCCCGGCATTTTGCTCACTCTGTATGCGCAGATTGAAGCCATATCCAGCTCTTTGACCGCTTCGGAAGCTCCTAGCACAGCAGGGATATCTTCTCTCGCAGTCTCTACAGAGATCACTCTTCAACCTATCTTGACCTCTGAGTCTTCCGGCTTGCCTACCGAGAACCCGACAATTTCGAATTCCCCATCCTCAAGCACAGAAACATTTGTTGATTCCGTCATCACCCTTGAGCCTTCAGTTTCTGTCACTAGATCACAAGGCGCAAAGCCGATCACGCCCCCATTCCCGACAACTGTCTTTTATAATGCAGGCAACCTCACCAGAACCGAAGCTGTGGAGCCAATAATCACCACTGTGACATACACCGTTGTTGACCCCAATAACCCGTCTTACCTGACTATCACTGAGTATTGTACCACGTTGCGACCGCCCCCTTGCCACAGATGTCAGTATCAGAAACCGCCAACGGTTGAGATGACGACTATCGAGATGGGTTGTAATAGGTGTGGTCACAATGGAGAGAACACCATTGCTCTTACTGTTCCAGCCGGTGCAGTTGTCGCAGCTCCCACAAGAGAATTTGCAGCTCACGAAACACGCATCGTTGAACATTACGAGCTTAAGCCGGATACTCAGGGGACTCAGGCCAAGAATTCTTCTCCTGCAGCCAAGGGCAGCCATGGTCAAGCGGAGCCTTCTGCAGTGCCTCTGGGAGGAAACGGTTATCCTGATGCCCCCAAGCCAACGTTTCACCGCAGGCCAGCTCCAACTCATACACCAGTGGTTGGGCCAGATGCTACTGTTGTCATTGTCTCAGGGGCGGTGGTAAAGGCGATCGACGGAATGCTGACGACAATTCTCTTGATGGTTGGTCTTGCTTTTCTCTTGTAGAGATTTCACTGAGTCATCGACCCTCAGTTGCTCTTCCTTTCTTCTTCTTCTTCTTCTTCTCTTCATTTTTGCATCTTTTCAAGAGCAAGAATGAGGTAGACAATATTGTAATACTGCACATATTTCACAAAACATAGTCTAGGGGAGGAAAGAAAACTCAGGACCTTGACCCTAAGCGATCAAGATACTTAGGTAAATCTAGCCTAAACTTAGGTGACTCTTTACTGAATTTAGGATAACTTTTGCTAAGTTTATTTTAGCACCTTACAGTAAGGTTTGCTGTTTTCTTGCCCCCTGAGGATAGGCAGTGTCCTGTTCGATGATAAATCTTGACGTCCCAATACAAATTTGGGTTCAAGAAGTGATCGTGATAGGAACATGCGAGTTCATGGCGACTAAGAGTGCAACTTGGTAAAGGCAGCTAAGTAAAGCAAAGTTGTGTTACATGTAATAACTACTACCTAATACTAGGTACCAAAAACATCAAATAATCTCATTCCATGCTTCCTTGCGTATTGCAAATTCATTGCCCAGATTGCCATCCTAAATGTTCCGTAATTACCAGATAAGATACCTAGCTACTGTCGCCATCACTCATTACCTTAACCGAAAATCTGGCGTTCAACCACCAGTGCCATCTCAGCTTCGGTCAACAGAATCTTCATCAATCGATCCAGTGCCTCTCGGAATCCGTATGCTCGATACCCTCCCTCTGATCACCACCCAACTTATCTCGCATCTTTTCCATGACCTTAATAGCGGCCTCGATCATACGGCTTTGTTTCATAAATGACATTTCATACTGCGCATATATAAGTGCACTGAGATGTTCGACATCGGAGATGCGTTGGTCGCGAGAGACTGACCGATCGACCAAGCCGGAGATGATGTCGTCGATGCTTCTATTGCGCGATGTAGGTACAGGAAATTGGCAGCGAGGGCGAGGGAAATGAGCTCAGTAGCTCTAGTCGACAAGATGCACAATGCACGGGTCCGTAAGATTGATGGAAAGGTGAAAGGAAGAAAGAAGGGAAGAGGGGAAGGTGGGAAAAAGACGGTGTTTAAATATTGGAACCTTATGATGAGTTTAGGATTCTGGCTGGTATGGGTCGGCGAGGCTGACGATCCAGTCTTACGCTACTTCTCAAGTGTACGGCTGAAGGCTTGAATCAATGAGAGCCTAGATGTGCTCTATATAACATTTACAGTGATTCACAGCCGACAACGGCTTTGGTAACGGCTCCATTGCATGTAACGTGAAATAGTTGTCATTCAAGCCTCATTACCGCCGTTGTTTTCTTCTCTTAATAGCTCAAGAAGTTGAATTCTCTGCAGCATCAAGCCCAGGATTGCAGATGTTGACCCTTAGTCAAGAGCATTATATTGAACCCAAAATCCTCGCCGCCGTTACGTACATGATCTCTCTATACCTTCATTATTTACATCTGCTACATCAAGCGCGATTTTACGCAAATACTCTCTGATAACCTTATTGCCGGTCTTGATATTTATCCCTCGTCACCATGCAAGTTAGGTATACGGAGGAAACACCATGGCATCGAAGTCCAAATCTATCGGCCAGAAAGGTTTGTTCAACCCCAAACCTACAACTATATAGAGATAACCAATAACTTCTATATAGAGTATAATTGAATTCTAGGCAAGCTATTTATATTATATAAAAATACATAGATACTAATAGATCTAAAAATAAGATTAGAACTAGTTATAAAGGCAATAAAAGCTGCTAAGCAGCTAGGCATAAGTATAATTTATTTTACAGCTGCCACTAATGTGCTCTCAGTTATTAGGTATGGTTAAGGTATATAAAGTCCTTGAAGAATTGGTTACTGCCTGCAGGACTGGTGGCGGTGATATAGCCATTGTCACTCGGCTAATCAATATCCAGAAATCTGGTTAGGTGGGTAGGAAAAGGAAAGGAAAGGAGAGGAGAGGAGAGGAGAGGGAAGGGAAGGGAAGGGA
>JAAOAY010000301.1:0-46476 GCA_013396255.1 Fusarium sp. NRRL 25303 | reverse complement strand
TTAGGTTAGGTAGACCTGATATTCTTAGCCATCTTGGAACTGTGGACCTATATCATTCCCTCTAATTGTGACCAATCAGACAGGGGTCTTCTCCGAGCAGACTTGTTTAGCCCAATCAAGGTTGCCTGTTCTCCGAGATCTGCTAGTTACAAGTTCCAGTGCTGCTGAATAATGTGGGTCTGGGGTAGGTAGCCGGAAACTATTTCACAGAAAATAAATAGCGTGATGATAATTGTGAGTTGGATCAGGCTCTTGCTAGACATCCTTCTTATAAATAAGCATGTGAAAATAGTAAGAGTTTTTTCATCATTCAGCATGGTGGCTATTAAGTGCCGCAAGGGATAGCGGAGTTTCAAGAAAATGGTAAGACACCAACAAATATTTAAGGGTTTTGGGCAGCAACTAAAGGAAGAAACTATCAATGGTTCATGACTCTCGATAGAGCGAACACTTGAGTGATATTTCATATGACTTTGAACGGGCTACGAAGAGGACGAAGAGATTTGAGGAGCGTGAGAACTAGTCTGCACGGAATTGTTGTAGGTATATTATGTTTTAGAAATGAGGGGGGAGAAACATAATGAGCGGTACTTAAGCTCCACCTGGCTCCTTGTTCTTTATGAATTAAACGCGTTTATAATAGTTGGCAATGGATAGATTATATTCAATAGGTAATATTCCCCCAACCAGCTGGGGCAGAGCCTTATCTACTCTGTAATCTCTATCACCGGTTCTGTTTTAAAGCGAATATGACTTCCCTTCATCAAGATGGTATGATAGAACGCACTTTTCAACGAGGATAGACTTCTGTGATTCATATATACATGCGCTCAGACACAACGGGCTCCGTCGACAAGAACCTCGATTCCACTAATGATTGAGCTTGCAGGCTCAGCCAAGAATAGAGCAACATTGGCCACATCAGAAGGCTCGACGAGTCGTCCGATAGGAATAGCGGCACACTTGGCCTTGATGATGTCGGCAGGAACAGGGCCGTCGGCGATACCGGCGAACTTGTTCAGCAGAGGGGTATTGCCAGAGGTAGGACAGATGGTGTTGAAACGGAGCTGGTCTTTGGCAAACTCTAAAGCCATAGATTTTGTAGCGGATGAGACGCCGGCCTTGGTAGCGTTGTACCAAGTCTGGGTGGCACCGGGTCGGATGGCGTTTTCGCTTGAGATGACGACTGTAGAGCCTGGGCCGTTCTTCTTCATCTCAGGAATGAGGATCTTGGAAGCGAGATAGACGCTTTTGACGTTGATATCAAAGAGGCGAACAAACTCGTCGGTGGTGACCTCGATACCGGACTTGTTGGGGTATGACCAGCCAGCGTTGTGGACTACGATCGACGGAGCGGCACCGAACTTGGCCTTGGATGTCTCGAGCTGAGAGAAGAACATGGCGATTAGCAGCTGGGAGATCGGATCATGTCATGGCTGAGCCGTCAGTTCACTTACTGCCTTCTCCCAGCTGGCTTCCTCGGCAACGTTAGCCTGGATCTGGTAGGCCTGCTTCTCAGTGTACCCATCGACTAGTCCATCCTTGGCCTGCAGGTCAAGACCAAGGACGACAGCGCCCTCGTGGATAAAGGTCTCGAGTATGCCCCGGCCAAAGCCCTGAGTGGAGCCAGAGACGAGAGCGATCTTTCCTTCAAGACGACCAGGCATGTCGGTGAATACTTGTTATCTTTCTACTTTCGAATATAGAGAAAGAAAAAATGAGAATATCGAGTTCGTTCCTTTCTTTTGAAGTTTCTGACCACTATAGGGTCCTTAATACCCATCGCGTCGAGACGGCTCATGGCACTAGATGCGACTCCAATATCCCCGAACGACATCTCGGCCCGAAGTCGAGAACGGGAACGGAACTGGGGCCCGGGTACGCCCACTTTTTCTCCACATCTATCCCGGATCCTAGTTCCGCTTCGACTGAGATTCCCATTCTTCAGTCTTCTTTTTTCACCCCACGGTCTGTCGTTTATGCTATTGCTGTTGTTGCTCGGCCCGTTAATCAAGTTCATCTCATGGCGCCATCAACAGCCATCCCCTCTAATTTCCACCGTGCACCAGTGTGAGTGACCCGACCAGCTGTTCCATTAGCACTGTTGACAATTTGCAGAGCCTGTCTGAAATGTCGGGCTGGAAAGGTCCGGTGTCTTGTCGCCCAAGATGCGAGCCAGTGCCAACGATGCACTACCAACAATACAGAATGCGTGTTTATCCAACCCAAGAGAGCTAGGCATCGACCGAGGATCCACCCGCACTCTCGGCGACTGAAGGCTCAGGATCGTCAGAATCAACAGGAACAGCAAGAGGAGCAGCCGGCCCCGGCCCCGGCCCCGGTCCCGGCTTCGGATGAAGATCACATGTCGTTGGCGCCTTCATCTCCTCTATCTCCTCATGTCGACCCCCATGCTCACAGGGCTCTCATTACTCCTGATATTCGTGCACGGATCGTCTCTGCACTTTCTACTCTCAAAGGGAAGAGGGGCGCGCCCTTCAGCTTTGTCACGTCCGGGGATAGGCGCCCTGGGGTCGACGAGCCAGCCCCTCACCAGTTGCCATCATCTGATGAGCCACAGTCCTTGGGCCCCACGTTGAAGTTGTCATGTCTTCTGTGCCCGCTCCAGCCTAGTAGACTGTCTCATCCGCAAGCCCATGTCAATCAGCCTGGTCCTCTGGTTAGGATGCCAACATATCGTGACTCTATGACACTTGGACAGACCATGATAGACCCAGTCGATAACGGCATCCTTAGTGGCTCGGCATCTGAAGCTCTCTTTCACTACTTCATGCTTGAAATGAACGCTAAGTGGGAGTACCTCCTCGACCCTCAAATTGACACCCACGATGACGTTAGGCGAAGAAGCCGGCTGCTTTTTGCCACCGTTCTATACTGCTCATCCAAGTTTGCAAATTCCATCAACGATAAACTTATTCCAGCAACAGACCCTTTTCTTCAAAGTCGTCTGTGCAGTGTTGCGCGAAACTTGGCAGTAATGGCATTCGCCGAAGGAGACAAATCAGTTGAAACTATGCAAGCGTTTTATCTCTTGGCTTTCTGGAAAGATGCAGATGACGACGTCTCCTATAGACATAGTGGCTACGCTTTCCGCTTCCTCCATGATCTAGACTGGGACATGGGCAACGACGAGGGGCACCAAGCCGTCAGAAGAAGACGGACATGGGTGGCTCTGTTTCGACAGGACAAACAGCAGAGCCTGTTTTTCATGAATCGAGCTACGTATGGTACCAGTGATGATGACAATCTGCTCGTCAACTGCCTCGATACATGGCTGGGTATGCCACATGTGTTGCCACAGGACTACATGGCATGTTGTAGTGCTGATTTACGTCGCATACAATCCAAGATTCGCCGTCTTGCCCAGAGGGCCCCATCACTGATGCTGACATGCCTTTTGGAGCAGATGGACTCGGAATTGAAGAGGTGGAGATTGACCTGGGAGGATATGTTGGAAAAGAATCTCTTAGATCTATATCCAGATAGCTTGTCGTTGGATCGTCGACTAATGCACCCTGGGAAGCACCATCTGCGAACACTCATCGGTCTTTGGGAAAGCAGTGTGCGACTCAACATCTCTTCCGCAATCCTTCGACAAGCAATAACTGCGGCTGTCGCTGAGTCTCTACGGGTCAACGGCCACTCACCACCGTCTACTTCCAGGCTTGATCTGCCTGGGATCCCACCACTGGAGGACGTCTTATCTCCGGATGTTGCTGGACTTAGGAGCAGTATCGAAGGCGGGTTTGAAACGCTTCGCTATCTACTCGAAATTTCACCCGAAGATTTACGACGCGCTCCTGACTCCATTCTTCTCCTAGCCCCGAACGCTGCCATATTTCTATGCCTGCTGCTCTGTCTTCCGCGCAACGGCGTCCTTGGTCTAGCCTTTCAAAAGACAGCTATCGGCCTTATACAGGACATTGCTCGTCACATAAGTCGAGCGGTGCAATCCCCCAAGACATCGTCAATTTACACTCAGCCTATCTTGATTCCCTAGTCAATCTTTTGGGTCCGGCAACGCGACAATCGCCAACCATCACGGAAGAGCTGCCGGGCTTTGATTTATCACAATTACCACTGGGAACCAGTGCTTTGCAGTTTGACGACACAGCAATGGAAGCTGATCAGGTGTTTGCCGGAGGAATCGCGAATGGACCAAATGATAACATCCCTGACCCGGGGACCATGTTTGGGTTGACGATGGAGCCAGAGCCAGAGCAGATGATGCATATACAGAGTCTTGCCAATCTCCTGGACGCAGACTTCTTTTCGGCAATGTCGCCGATATCTGCGGCTATGGACAGCAACACTCAAGCATAATCAACTTTCATCTAGCCTCCATACGCACTATGCGTGGCGCCATCTTGGATGAGATCTAAGCTGTATTTAGCAGATGCGACAGGCAATTCCATCGAATACTTCTAAGAACAGGGGTTCACCTGATTCAAGTTCTGGGCTGCCGAGGTACCGGCCAATCTTGCTGTATACAATACTAGCGATAGCGATGAAATTCAACACATAAAAGGCCCAGCCCCAAATCAAGTCTCCAGTGAATGTAGCAGCTTGACAAATCTCAGCCCCTATGAATAAGACGCCGACCATCCAGTAGACACTCGGTCTCTCTTTGACAATCAATCGGCTCGAGTATGGGGCTATGTCGTAAGAAACGGAGCAGGCGGAAGGAGCTTCTGGGTCTTGTCTCGATAATTTATAATAGAGGCAGTGGCTTTGCAAGTCCCGAAATCAGCCCCGGCCCGAGTTAGTGTATTGAGACTTCGCCGGGGAGTTGTATGACTCGGGCCGAGGCTCTTGCATGCATAGATCACAGCTATAGTAAAGCTTATTACTAAGTCTCTCAGGTAACGGGCCTCGATTAACCTAACAAGGCTTCTCTTCGGGATTAAACGCGTCTCCTCTAGTTTGTCCGCCGGGCCGAGTAAAGGGACGACGAGCTAGTATCCTTCATCGCATCTTTAAATGTCGTCCGTTTGTGAGTTTATGTTTTCCGTTTCATGCCTTTATACATCCTTGAACATAGCCATGCTATCCATAACAAGGCAACGAGCCACTCTGCCTGCGAGACGTTATCCAATATTGGTTATCCCACGTGCAATCAGACCAGTTTCGACGTCGGCGCAGACTACGACCTTGTTGAAGCGACGGATCCCAAAAAGCAATAGGGCTATCTACACTGCAGTCGGCTCAGCTTCGATACTTGGATTACTGTTACTGAAACCAAATAGGAGCCGATATCCTGATGATCCGCAAGATGTCGAAGCCCTCCACAACGTTCCATTGACCAAGCTATTTTCGGGCTGGATGTAAAACAAACCTTACTGGATGTACATGGCGACCTAGCTAACGAGAAGTCCACAGCGCGTTTGCATTCTGTTCTTCGCCAACCTGGGTCGATATGAGCGAGACACTTTATAATGTTGTATCGAGTATTCCCATCCTCTCTTCAGCTACGCACAAATTTGTGATGAAGACATTCTTCAACCAGTTTCTCGGTGGGGAAACGACTACAGACTGCATCCCAAAGATCCAATATCTGCGCGACAGGCAGATCGGTACACTCCTCGGATACAACATTGAGGCTGAGTTGGATGGTTCTAGCAAGGACCCCGTATTGATTCATAAGCAGACACAACTTGTATTGGAATCTATTGATGCACAGGGAGAACTGGCTAAGCAGTATTGTCCTGATGCTAGTCCGTATAGCGGCGATAACCGGTGCTGGGTTCGAATCAAGATCACTGGCTTGTTACCTCACCCTGTTGCCTTGTACCATGGATCCAAAGCTATACTTAGGGCAAGAGGGGAAAGAGGATTGGATATCGATGTACCCTACCCAGGACTACCCCACGATGGCGATTGGGAGGCCGCACTGAATGGAAGAGAGGTTACTGAGTCGGACCGTCAACAGTTGCTGAGCCTGCGTGCTACCATGGAGACTATTGCGAGCAAAGCACGAGACAACAATGTTCGGATTGTTATCGACGCTGAGCAGTCCTGGTACCAGCCCGTTATCGACAGTCTCACAGACGAGCTCATGCAAAAGTACAACACCTTGGACGGACCGGCCACCTGCATCGCCTCGTTCCAAGCCTACCTCCGCCGATACCCCCAGCTCCTCGACCAGCAGATCGCCCGTGCTGAAGAGCGTGGCTACAGACTTCTATTCAAACAGATCCGAGGTGCCTACATGGTAACAGAGGCTGAGCGATGGAAGGCAGATGGTAAAAAAGGACCAGGCCCCGTGTGGCTAACCAAGGAAGAGACCGATGCAAGCTTCAATTATGGTATCGAGAAGACCCTGGCCACTGTTGCTCAACAGGTGCGTGAAACGGGCCATTCAAACCTCAGCGCCGTTTACGCTACCCACAACTCCATCAGCGTTGATCTCGGGCTGGACCTCCTACAGAGACATGGGTTAGCTCGGCGAAGGGACGGAAACGGCAAGCTACTGGTTTCCAAAGAAATAGCTGGCTGTATCGCATTTGCCCAGTTGTACGGCAAGTTATCATTCATTTGAAGCCGTAACGACGACGCATCTGACTGATTTGTGTATAGGAATGAAAGACGACCTTACCAACAAGATTATTGGTTCAGTAGAGGCAGAGGGAGGCTTGCCACTTGTGGTCAAGTCAATGAGTTACGGTGACTTGAAGGAGTGTCTGCCGTTCTTGGCTAGACGAGCGACGGAAAACAAGGCTGTCCTTGAGGGAAGAGGTGGAGCTGCTGCTGAGAGAGTTCGACTTGGTCGTGAGATATGCAGACGAATCTTGCCTTTTACTTAGTGCTTTACTGTTATATATTACTAGAAGCTTAACATGACGTGAATAAGGCCATAATATGACATCTAAGTAGGAATGAATTGAAACCATTGTTACAAAGCCCATACACCAATACTCTTCACGCTAGCTAAAATATATTGCACGTTTGATGTTGATTTACAGAAAACTTTAAGCGCGATCTCGAGAAGGCCGACTTGAAAATGCCTTATCTAAAAAGCTCTTGCGAGCATTTGTCGAAAGCCGTTGGGGCAAAGGGTGAGATAGATCGAAATAGGGGTCCAGGGTCAGAGCAGGATAAAAGCAGCGGTGAACTTGATGCAAAGGGAGTAGGGAGGAGAGGTTACAAGACCAGAAAAGGTCGAGTAGAAACCGTCAATGAAGGCCCGATGTCAGGTGAAGCAATAGCTAGGTTAGGAGCAGTGGTGGAAAAAGACGTATTAGGCTAAGAGGCTGCCGACAAGCCAGTCAGCCTTACAAGGATATCCATCCAATAACAAACAACCTCAAGCGCGCACCCCCATATTTATGCCTGGCAGCACAGTCCTCGACGCCAAGCCCCGCCTCCACTTCTACACGACCGTGACGCGTATCAGATAATCAACTCTCACAACACATCACAAAAGCATCGTGAGAGATCCAGGACCGCATTCAAACTCATCTTGCCGAAAATTTCGTATCATCAACCTAAACTCTATATTGGAGCAAAGTGATTCTGTAACGGAACCTCTTCCTACGACTGACTCTTGAGATAAGCATGGGCCAAATACCAGCTTCCGAGATTAGACGTCATTCTCCCTCCCAGGCAGCTCCTCCACCTCCCAGAAAATACTCAGGAATAAGCAGTGCTTTTAGTGCTTCTGCCAACCCTAATGAGGACTGGACTAAGATCTCTGACCTTACCGAGCGCCGAAGAATACAAAACCGCATTGCTCAGCGTAACTACCGTATGTTAAGCCTGCTTAACTCTAGATTCACTCTAGAGCCTTATAAGCTATTCTTACAGAGCTCATAGTCCTTTTTAGGCAAGAAGCTCAAGCGCCGCCTTGAAGACCTCGAGCGGCGTGCTGGATCTGACGATGCGGAGTCTGATCAGCAGCTACAGAAGTCTACTGAGTCGAAGAGAGGGCTTCAATCTTTGAGTGGGATTCGCAACAGAGATACAATATCAAAAGATAACACACGGGGAGATCAAGCGCGGATGCATGATCTTCTAGCCTCTTTTGGAAGAAGGGCAATGCGAGTAAAACCTGAAGCGCTCTCTTGGAAACAGCAGTACGTTGTCGATAACAGCGTAATTGCTACACTACCTGCTGACTAGACTTAGTATAGTAGGACCGGGCTTTGAGCAGAAAAACGGCCGAGTGTTTGAGGTACCTCAAAGCTCCGAGCATCGCCCCCAAGTCCTGCTTACCAATACCGGAGACTCTTACATTGATCCCACCGATGACAAGGATGACATGTTAAACAACACCAACCTGCTTCTGGCTGAAGATGATCATGAAAGCCATGGGGGACATGATGGCTTTGTTGTCCCGAATATGGATGGAGATCAGTGGATTAACCCAACTATTATCCCCCCCTTCACAACAGATAGGGAAGACACTGTTCCAAGACAGGTTAATGGCATTGAGATCCGGGTGAAGAAACAGAAAAATGATACAAGAGGGAAGGGACAGAAGTCAAAGAAGGGAGAAATAGGGCTTCAGGCATCATCTCGTGCAGAGGTTCTGGCCAAACTGTTCAAATGAACAACGTTGCCAAAGAAGAGCATAGCATCGCCAATTTCAGCTCTCCGCGGATAGACAAGGAGAGGCAAAGGAAAGGTTCATATAACGTCTGAGACTTACTCCCAGTATCAAAAGCTAAGACAGATATATTATATGTCTGATTAAGAGGCCCTTTATGGTTATTATCAACTAGATCCGAGCTCATCGGACGACATTTACAGGAACTATTCTCACAAAGCCTCTACACTAATACTCTTACGCTAGCTAGAAAACAGGTTAGATGTCGATATATGGACAGTAAAGCACGTGATGTAACTGCGGGGTACGTGGATTTCGGCCAATACTCCACCCCTCACTACAATATTAAGGAAGAAAAACGCATAATGCCACGGCAAAAGGGCAAAGGTAAGTTTGAGCCAATTGAAAGTATAGTCGTTCACTCACTCAAATAATACTAGGTTGCTCAATTTGTTCGAGGCGAAGGATCATCTGCGATCTTGGCCAACCGAGTTGTCAGAAATGCATTGGCAGAGGATTCACCTGCCCTGGCTACGGTCCCAGACTTCGATGGGTGCAGGGCGTGGCTCTTCGTGGCCATCTTAAGGGCGCGCAATTTCCTATCCCCGAGTCTCCAGCATCCATCCCCTCACCAAGTCTTAATAGTAACACCCAACAGCTGTTAGACTATTATGACAAGAACATCGCCGGGCTAATGGTCTGGATCGACTCGGAAAAGAATTATTACCGTCAAAAGGTTCTGCCTCTTGCTCAGAAGAATGAAGCTGTCCGTCTCGCTATATGCGCTGTCTCAGCTCAGCATGCAGCAAGAGACTTCACCCCATCAACTGTTTACGAGAAAGATAGGGACCGTGTCTTGTCGATGATCATGCACGGTGTTGACGATATGACCGCACATCCCCAGCTCACAGTGACTGCCGATACAGCGGAATGGATGCTTTCATCCATGATGGTCCTGTCATCCTACGAGCTAGCTCATACTGGCGGTGCAGATGCTGCTGACTTTCATCGAAAGGCAGCTCGAGCGCTAGTCAACACTCTATCCACACTGGACTTTCCCAAGAGTAGCCTTTTCGGCTTCTTACAGAACCAGCTTTCTATGTATGATGTTTTTGCTTGCACTACTATATTCGATGCGACAGACGTGCAAGATGCGATTCGGCCTATTGAGTTCGGGGAGGATAGGTCATTCTCTGCGTATCTGCTACTTCTTCATGATGCGACGCTCATGTCTCGTAGCTGTTCAGCTCAGGGCTCAACTCGCGATTGGAGGGGCGAGTTTGTGCAAGCACGAGGGGAGACTTTGATGGAAGTTGGCAGCAGCGGTTTGTGCTCAGCTGCTGATCGCGGGGACTTTATACGGCTTGTTGATGCCTACCATAATGCTGCGCTGTTGTACACTGCAAGATGCCTTGTTCTTCAGTACTGCCCGGAAGAGACAGTCGGTCTGCTCGATTTGTTTCGACTACTGACTGGTATGGAGAATCTACATGCGTGCATTCATAACCTCGCATGGCCAATCTTCATCGCTGGGACAGAATGTTACGGCGATGACGACAGGCAGCTCATAGTGAGAGATCTTTACCAAAGCTTGTCTGACGTCACAGGATTCAAGCATCACGGAGACGTTCTCACATTTCTCGAGACATTCTGGTCTGGTAGAGATCCAGACTGGCGTGTACTAGCAAACCAATGGGAAGGTCTCGGTAGAAGAATTCTAGCAGTTTAAGAAAATAGACTTTTTACTTCTTGATAGTTTCTTCATCCTCAATCCCGAAGATGACTTTCATCGGATCCCGATACTTGTAGTAGCCCAAAGCCGGTGGACACATGCCATACCCCAACAATCTGAGCATCTTGGGTGGAAAGTTCCGAGCTTTTGCAACCTCTGGGGGTATGCTCAGGTACTGGTTTTCTTCCTGTCTCAAGGTTCCCTTACACATGAACATACCGATTGTTTCTCGGGCATCATCCCTTTCCATGTTAGCATTGCATAATAGCAGAAGGGTACACTAGACCTACTTAGTGATGTTGGCTCCGCCTGCGTGATAAACGTTGCCCAGGAAGAGCATAGCATCGCCAATTTCTAGCTCTCCGGGAATAGCCTCTTCGTCAAGTGGGCATCGATCAGGGCCCCAGAGATGACTCTTTGGGATCACAATGGTCGCGCCATTCTCCTTTGTTGTCTTGGTCAAAGCCTAGCGACGTTAGATAATCCGGACTGTTCAGTTCAACAGGATGGGGCTTACTGTCACGCAACCGAGCATTACGGGCATGTCGCAGTTCCTAGGATGATAATCCGAATCATCTCTATGAAGAGCCTGTTGTTTTCCACCAGGCTCAACGCGAAATCCAACAGCGCTAGCAATGTACGGCTTTCCGAAAACCGTCAACTGCTCTTGACCTTCCCAGTATGTGTACTTACTACCCAAGACCTTCTCAGCAACGGATTGAAATAGAGGGTTGATAGCCAATTCGACACATGCGTCTGAGGTAGCGAAGAAGCCAGTTGCTCGCTTGGTGGTGGGAGGAAAGAAGCCAGAGTCATCTTTGACATCTGAGTCGAAGAGCGGTTTCAGGTCACTTCGGATCTGTTCGCATAGAGACTTGGAAGCTATTCCTTTGACGATCAAGGCACCGTCTCTCTCTAGGGCATTGATGATGGTGTCTGCAGTTGTCCGAGGGTCATTGGCATGCAATGTCGAGATTGCAGTTCCAGCCTCTGCGGGATAGGTTGAGGAAGAGCACATGTTTGCGGTCGATGAGAAAGGAACAGGTAAGTTCCAATGATTTATAATTAGGAGAGAGATTTCAAAAACTGCACTTGCAAGTAATATACCTTTTAATACTTGCCTGAGTCCAGTTCCTCAGCTTAGGCTTTCTCACATTAGGAACCTAATTGAGTAGTTGAATCGAAGTCTCTCCTCGTAACTTCCTAAATTAGTATGGTCTCAGTCTTATGTGGGTCTTCTCATCACAACATCCGAAAAGGGAACCCGAGACAGTTAACCTATAGTGCAATCAGTTTACCTCTTTACTCTTCCAGTAGTGGTTTATGTACTCTGAAATACTGAAGAAGTGTGATTATAGACTCTATAACCGATCCCCAAGCTGCTTATCTTTGTTTGGCCCTAAAATGCCATTGAGCTCTTATATAATTATGCTAAGGGTATAGGAGCTACTTCTCTAGATCTTTGCTTGAATTTTGATGATAACGACAGCGAGTTTTTATTTCTAGTATTCACTACTGGTATAAATTATTTTTATCGTGATACAGGAGAGTCGACATGTCTGTTGCTTTTACTACCAAGCGATTCAGGCGCTTAACGAGTGCCTGTGCCTTGCCGCCCCGGCGCTCAAAGCTATACACGAAAACAAAGATCAGGGCTATCAATTTACCAATAGTCCATAACGAAGCTAACAAATTTGAGAGATAGCGGCATAAACAAGGCTTGAGACCCGTTTCTGCCTGTTGTCTTGCAACTGGCCGAATGCCGTTTTGTAGCTGGACAAGTCGGTCAGAACATTTGTTGCAGTCACATAGAAAGTCTGCAAGCGTCAAAGTGGTTTGGTCTTCAGACATGACCTTCTGAGGCGATTGTCTTAGTTGTTTGTTAAATGTGTCTCTTAGCAGAGATAAAACTACAATGGCGTACTGCAGGCTTTGAGCTGGAACGGAGTTCTCTGGTGATTTGTCTATCGTGGCGATTGCCGAAACAAGGATTGATGCCAAGATGCAAGCGTGTTCTTCGAAGATATCCTATTTTGAGGTGCGACAACATTTCACTCCTGGTGTCATCCGAAATGCTCCCTGGCTGCGCGTCCACAAGATACTAGAGCCATGTTTGGCTCTCTGTTCAGGCGCCGTTTCATTTTCAAGCCACATCAGAAGATGAGGCTATTTTGGATGTTCTTATTGGCTCCAAGTACTAAGGCAACTGGTTCGCATTGCGCCACTTGGCACCCCAAATCCTACCCCGCTGCACCCCAAAATTGCACCTCATATTCTGCACTGAAGCTCATTTCAGACTCACCCCAAACTCATCCTGAATATAAATCACGCCAAATAAAAGGTCAATTCTTTCCCACCACCACATAATTTGATAGCTTCCCGGATCACGCCTCTTTTCGGTGTCCTAATATTTCTTCGTTTGAACCCTTGCCATTATGGCAGACGCTCTTAACAAATGGGTTCGTCACCTTCGGAACTTTGATCGCCTAGCAGCAAAAGAGAGAGAGGAATATTTTGCAGCTCGCCAACGGCGTCATTGTTCCGAATGTGGCTCGCAGCTAGAATATAGAGACCCAGGCTGCTTCTACTGTTTCTGGGGAGTAAGTCCGCCTCCGATTGACAATCCTCCTGCTCTCGTGTCCGAAGTCAAAACTGGCTATGCACCCCTGGTAAAAGCGGAAGAAACGTGCACTCAACTCGGACAAGGCCAGTCTAGAAACAGTGAAAGAAATCCGGATCTCAACCTCGAGCAGTGTGAGATCCTCCAGGCAATTCACCGTACGCTTTCGCAAAAACATCATGAGCACCCTATTGCTTTCTCCCCAATCTGTCCGGGACTAAGCCACCTCCGAAAGATCGCATATGATCCCAATCTCAAGTGGCGAAGTTTTCGGCAGTTCAGCCTCGACCAGTCTCGTCTGCTGTGGCGCGAGAAAAACTTGGACTCAGAACGGCAATGCCTAGAGCTCATGACCTTCTCTCTTTCACTCAGCGACATCCTTGGACAGAATGAATTGCTCTTCCTTGATGAGGAAATGGTCCTTATGGACACGAGCGAAGAAAAAGAGCTCATATTCGGCAAACAGAGAAGACGGTCCAGCATCATATGGTTATGGATTAGACTTTGGGACCCAAGCGACGAGAAAGAGAGACTAGGTCTTTCTGATCTCTTCTTTGAGTTTCCCAACAACTTCAGGCACACTTGTACAACAATGCCGTGGACAATTCTTCCAGCATTGTTGGTACTCTGGGGTGTCTGTTGGATGTTCATCATCGGTTTTCGTCAACCTGAGTATGAATTGGGCAATGCTGCTGATTCCATCATCTCGCCCGTGCCAGCTACTCATGACTTGAACGCCGACTCCTATTGTATCGAAATTGAAGGTAATGTCCTCACAGAATTTGTGGAAGTCTATCTAATTCACAACAACAGAGGGACCTCAAGGATCGGTTGCAGATGGCTCCGACAACAGACTGTATCTCAATCAGGATACTTGGGAAGAACTCTTCCTTGGAGACGGTCAGTCAATGAATGACCTGATCTACACATTGACCTTTGACCAAAACACCCCTCAAGATTCAAACTTTCTGATTCCGGACATGACGTCCGGCGGTGATTCGGGAAACCTGAAACTGGCGTGGCAAGATGCGGCTGAGATATTGCCGTCCGGCGCCATGGAAGACTCTACTTTTAGGGCTTGCATCAACCCCGCTGATAGTGGAGAGATGGATGATACAGGTAGTGCCGACAGCAGTGACGATGTCCATCGAACGATTAACTCGGTTGAGTGAGTCCAGTGCTCACTTGATGACAGAACTTATACTAAATAGAACAACAGGACGGAGGAAACAAAAAGTCGCATCGTGTGTCCGGACTGCCGACAGACATTTGCAAGGCCATTTACCTTGAGACGACATCAAACAGAGAAACACGAGCATGCATCAATCTTGGGGAAACCATTGCTGTGTCCCAATCGCGGCTGCAAGAGGTCCAAAGGAGAGCCTTTCAAGCGCGAATCCCATCTAAAAAGACACCTTGGGAAATGCAAGCATAGCCAGGGAGACCTTGGCCAGGGCGACGATCAACCTTGTCCAAGGCCAGCATCAACATCAACTTCAGCCTCAGCTAGCATTCATCATCGCCAAGAAGTCAGACCAGATAAAGCTATCAGAGCCAATGGCATGAAGAGACCCAGGGCTGAAGATGATAAAGAGTCGAATGACAAATTCCTTCTTACAGAGATGGTGAAAAAGTATAAAAAGCTGGAAAAGGAGATCAAGGAAAAGCAAGATGACTTGAAGGTACTCGGAAAGACTATTCAAATGTTGGAAAGATCTTGAAAGAATTCGTAGTTAACTACTTCTAGTAGCTAGGCGGTGCAGAAGCTTTATATAGGGGCGCATTTCAAGAATGACAAGGCGGTAAGGGAGGACTATACAAGATTGAATAACAGCTCACCAATAACTATATGCCAAGTCTCAGAGGTATCATCATTTAAGTCAAGACAAATAGCCAGATCCTGCTACTTTATCTTGGTAGTAATGGCCATTAGATTGCAATTATCAGTTTTCTAGATGTAGTGTTCAGGAATAACGTTAACCTGTTGAACGAGAATTGCAAGAATGCGATGTATTGTTACCTTCGGTTGTCAATGTACAATATTGCTCGGCCATTGTACCAGCAGGGTTCCAGCGTACTATATTTCATAGGCTTGTGTTGCACTAAAATCTAATATTATTAATGCTTGCCGCTTGAACTATAACTCGTCTTCGATACAATTCACATAGAGTTCCAATGTTTTCATCGTCCCCTGTGCTTCAACCACTGGGTCTCTGCGACGCTAGATATCAATCTTGATTGAGGGGTTTCTGGATCTCAGTTATCTTATATGCTGGCTTAAAACTATCCATAAAGCTGTCTCCAGATAAATCTACAAGAAACTGTAGTCAGTAGTTAACATAGCAATTTATTCACTCGGTTACTCATCTGCTAATGCTCAATGTGCTCTGAAGCAAAGTTGAAGCTATTTTCTTCCTGACCGACCCTTGACCTTCCTATCTCTACGTAGTCTCAAGGCATTACGAATATCCTCGAGGACTTCTTCCCTAGTATTCCACTGCTCTTTTTTCAGCCCCGCTTCTGCCAAACCCAATATTCTTTTCCCGCGATCTGTCTTTCTAAACCTCTCTCTTTCCTCCTCGCTCAGCATATCCACTAACTCCTGAAGTGTTTGTGCTAGTGGATCTTTGCTCTTGTGCTCGGGACCTGGTCCCCGGCTAGCCCAATTTGTGGGAGCGAACTTGTAAATGAACGTTGGAAATGTAGATGATGCAAAAGCAAGTAAATAGACATATCCCCGCAAGTCTGTATCTTCAAGTCCCCATAGGCGAGTCCATTTACTTTCCGCCTTGACCAGCAAACCATAAGTCCAGTGAGATGCTGTTTCTGCATCCCTCAGCACTGGTCTTGTTTGGGCTATAACCTGATCAAAATGCGAATATGTGCCTTTTGATTGCCAGAAGGTGGAGTTACTTGCTGTAAGAGATCTCATCTGTTCAAAGTGACTCGGAAATGCGCCTGGTATGGCTGTTTTGCGAAGGGGCAGATCGAACACTCGCGTGTTGACAGGTGTGTAATTCGGGAGATCAGGTGAGTTACCAGTCAATTGGCTTTTGTTTCCCTCGGTGGTGAAGTGTAGCAGTGCCGGAGCAGCAACACGCCAGGATCCGCAGAGGAAGCTCTTTTGACATGATACATAATGAAAGTTTGATCGTCTCATGTCATCATGCTTGTCCCTGTACTCCAGGAGTTCCACGAATGCTTTGTCCCAAGGGTCATGCAAGATCGGACCCTCGGGTTGTCTCCAAGGTTCTTGCTGCGCCGACAAATAGATCCAGTGATGCCAATGCTGTGCTTTCGAATGACGGCGCGTTCTTCGGTATAAGTGGCCCAGAGCTGCCAGCTCTTCCTCATCCCCGTAGCCCGATACTGTAGGTGGCTTGAGACCTACTTGTGTATTCCATTTGAGAGGGTTAATGATTTGTGGTACATGAAATACAGGTGCGACGTTGGACCAAGTATCGTAAGGCTCATCGAAATACTCAATGATCTTGTACTCCAGGACGTTTTTCAAGAGGAATCGGGCATTTTGTTCTTTCGTTTCGGAATACCACTGTGCGATGATGACACCTTGATAGAAGCCGAGTATCAATGTAAGACCGTAGAAAGGGAGCAACATCAAGATGACTTGCTTTGTGGCACGGCATACTGATTTGATGCTGACCCAAATGAGCCGGGCAAAGCTTTTCGCGGAGGTGATGGCCCCCATCTCAACATAACTGGGGACCTTGATAAAAGAAAAGAAGGTAATCACAAAAACAAATCAGAAGGTGGAGATGCATGCAGTTTTATTATTTGAACTTGTTGGTCCACGGCTGTTGGTTCTGTTCTTTGGAGTCGGCTTCTGCCTAGATTATCGCCGAATTGTCCGTGAAGTGGAGAGTTTATGCTTCTTTTTAGGAAAGTTTAGCGATATTTTAATTTTATTTTTGTTGTTGGTTGTAAAGTCAGGCCACGCATTGACTAATGCCAAGACACTACCTCTCGAATAAGAAACTGCAATGGGATTGCAAAAGGGCAATACGGCAGACATTTTCTCATCATTCATCGATTGACTATCTATAATAACTCTCTAACCCGCCCTCACCTCTGAGACAAACAACTAGAGCCAGCATATTTAAGACAGGTTGGGGAGCTTAAAGACACTGTCGGTAACCCAGTTATCACCGTTGAGGTATCCAGCGCTCATAACATACAGCCAATCAGGGTTATCCATAACCATGGCCTGTCGGGAATAGGCACCAGGCTGGGGGATGTCATAGTAAACCCAAGAACCAGCAGCACCAAGGTTAGTGTTGATGTAGATGCCGTTATCGCTATTAGCAGTAACAATGAGGGATCCACTGGATCCTCCAGAAGGCGACCAGGTAAGATAAGGCGAAGAGCTGGGCGCACGGCTACCAGCAGTGAGAATCTGGTTAGACGCACTGTCGAAAGTGAGAGGAGAGTCGGAGATGCGGTAGTAAACGGGGAAGGCAGCGTTGTTGGGTGAAGCACCTCCGCCGTACTCAAAGGTCATCATCCACTTTCCATTGGGAAGCTTGGCGACGGTTGTCATGCCAGGGCGTTGAGAGTAAGCAGTGCCTCGAACATCGTTGACGACAGCATCCCAGGTGACACCATCGCTGGAAGTCTGATGAACTAGCTTCTGACCATATGAAGGATCACGCTGATCGGAGTAGTAGCACACGAGCTTGTTGTTGTACACCATCAGGAAGGGCTCCCAGACAGGAGTCTCGCCATTGTTGGGAACGGCCTTTCCTCCGGTAGCAATGTTGGAGATGTACTTCCAGGTCTTGCCGCTGTCGGTAGAGGCGTAGAGGTCGATCTTGGTCTTGCTGAGATCAGTGGGGATACTATTTCCAGCAAGGAGGACAGTTCCCTTGGCGAGATTGCCGATGGCCTGTGGCAGGACGTAAAGGAAGGGCTGGTAACGAAGACCCCAGCCGTTCTTGGTGTCTGTCACATTGGACAGGGGAGCCCAGGTTGAGCCCTTGTCCTTGCTCTGGTAGACGGGGAAGTACACTTTGGGTGGTTCAGGACTATAGTTCTCCCTGTTCTACGTTAGTAGGTGCCAGACCGGATCATCCGGAAGACTCACCAAGTAGCTAGAATGGTTCCATCGGCAAGCTGGACGTTACGGCCGTACAGCGTCTTGGGGGTGTTATAGTTGGAGGGAGGCTTGTAGATGGTCTGGAACGTAACGGCATGATCCGCGACGGCCCGCTCCTCAATGGCTCTGCATGAAGCAGGGTTGAGGAGAGCCAAGCACGATAATAACAGGGAAGCCTTGATGCCAAGCATGATGAGGAGAATGGTGTGAAATGTATGGATGAATTGATCTGCTGAAGATCAAAAAAGACGGACGAATGTCTGTTTATATATCTTGGCATCGTGACAGCATACCAATCCCGATTTGACGTTGCATTTTCAAAACTGCTCTAAACTCTAAGCTATTCCTGGGTCACCGTTCAGCCCAACCTAAACAAGACTCGTAAAGTCAACCTAATTCTGAACTTTTATTTTGACGCGCCAATAACCCTCTCAGAAACTTGTCCGACTCACGTAAATCGTCATGTTCCTGGCTCTACGAGGTAGCGCACCAATTGACAGCTCGCGCAAGAGTCTTTCCCCGCGTCATGTGCCGGTGGAAGCTCCACGCGCTAGGCTCTAGGTCCGGGGCGCTCCCCGTACTTGACTAGCGAAGTTCGGTCTGATTGGTGCGCATCGGATTGTTCTGGAGAATCTGGGGTCCCCGGGTCTCGTGGATTCGGTCTTCGGCACTGATGTTTTGTTTTGATCATGCAGCCAATCAGAATGGCATGTGAAGGTTTTGGTTGCCTCGGTTTGTGGTGCGATGTTCGGTGAATTGACAGTTTGCTATGGCGAATGACGTGGGATGTCTAGTTGTCTCCTACGGAACCTACAATAAAAGCTATTGAATATTGTTGTTTGTTGAATATAGGGTAGTATTTATGAGAAGCTCTAGTTCTGTAGCTCAGGGTCTTTTAGTATACTCTCGCAATTGGCGTCGAATCTCAGGTTGTAGAGTCGCAAGTTCTGCATCAACCGCTCAGTTCGTTCCAACTCCTGATCTTTGCCAAAAATCGTCTCAATGAAAACAACACCTGCGTTTTTCTCAACATCTTGTTTTACCTTTTTCGTCTCTTCGATATTACTTCCCCCATTGGGCGCCGACACTTCCTCAGATTCGTTTCTCAAACCATTTGATTCAGTCTTAGGCTCCTGTGAAGATTCCTTCTCATCGCTGCCCTGCTTGTGAACTGTGTCTTTGCCTTTTCTTTCTTTGAGCTTAATTGCTTTCAACATGGGAGCCTCGCATTTCTTGACCAGCGACACCAATTTCTCCCATAGCCTCTCCCCTGCTTCAATAAAGTCCTCTACCACCTCTTTAGAGTCCACTGACTTGACCCTTCCTACTGTCTCTTCCGCTCTCTTCCATTTGCCAGCCAGCTGAATAAGCAGCAGCCAAAAGTCTCCAGCCATATCCGATATCGGTGTCGAGGCTCCATGAGCGTATACAGACCAGTCATAAATCCATTTCCCTAAAGAATTAGCGTCGAAAACGCTCCCAAGGAGCAGGATTGGTTCCTCGTCCGGGTCCCAGTTTTTCAAAGAACATCCAGCGGGGATTTTATGGCGCCTTGCATCTGCTTCTGTCGCCTTCCGGACCTTGGACATCCTCTTCTTAACAGATTTCTTCTTCTCAGATCCCTTATTATGGGTTGCTGATGGTCTATGAGCGGAACCTGTGGATGAGTACTCCAGTCGAGGATCTTTGGATATAAAACCACCCGGCGGGGCGCTCTCAAAATCATATGCGCCTGAGTCTGGAATCCTATCATACCGGTCTCCGTTGTAGCCGTCACTCTCCTGGTACGACGTACCGCTCACATACACAGCTCCGAGTTGCTCTTCATGAGATTCAGACTGTAGCTCCGATACTCTTTTATTCTTGCCCCCGGCCTGTGACTTGATGGTGCCCAATGGCGTTTCAATGCTGCTACTCTTGTTGACATTGTCTAAGTTGTGGCTCGTTCCCTGTTCCTCGGAAGCAATGTGTTGTGCTGAAACTCCGAGATTTCGCTCTGTCTCGGACCTTGGTGGAGTTGGTCGAATGGCAAGCCGCAATATTGGTAGTACAGTCACTCGCTTGATGCCCGTCAAGTCGGCGTCGTCCGAGTCAGAGCCAGTGTTGCGAGTGTCTGTTGATTTCCTTTTGGCTCGCAGCGCTCTTCTTTTGTCTAAGGGGTCTCCCTTTCTCTTACGGGATTGGCCGGGCTCAGAAGAGCTACTTCCAAGCTTCATGGCTGGATCGTTGATCCCCGAATCAGGAGCATTGGGTGCTACTGGAAGTTCTTCATCATCAGACATGCCTGGCAGTTTTCGAAATAGCTGCTGACACGAAGGGCTTCGATTATTTTAGCCAAACCGGTAGAACGTGCTAAGTGTATCGGGTTAAGCCTACCATTGTATCACAATTCCTATAACTCCCTCACACATTGCCCCGCATGATGGGAACGGGCACTTGAGGGATTGGGCTTCCTCCTCATCCTCCTTAACTTCATAAATCAGACTCATGTTGATTCGAGACCCTGGTGTGATAGCCAGACTCCAATGAGCATCTCGATCAATCTCGTCTCCGGTTTGATGATCCTGCAGGAGGAATCGATTCTGGGCCACTCGTCTACCGCCCTTTCGACCCTTGAACTTGCCATGTAAGGATCCCTCAAAGGTGTTCCAGGAATCCACAAAGTTAAGCAATATGATCGAGTCAACCCCCAGATAATCTTCAAATGTAAAATAGGGACCCATATGCGGAGGGCGTTCGAGACGACCTATGATGTTGTTGTGCATGGTGGATAATAATGATAAGACCGATGTCCCAAGGTAAGACATGCCCGAAACACCTCTCAGTACAGCAACACCCAAAGAGTTGACTGTTTGTGTGACAATGTCGAGTCGCCTAGTGACAACCATGCTGATGTCAAGTAGATATTGCTGTGTATTAACGGAATTGGTTCTGACAGCTCTCAACTCGTCCTCTAGGCTACTGAATCGGTCGCCAAAGTCTTTTTGAAGTTTGCTCACAAGTTCTTGAGTACTGCTTTGGTCCTTCTGGCTACTATCAAGTTTCTGTTCCATCAAACGCCTTGAAAAGCAGATCAGCCATCAGTCGAAAGGCTAACTTGTGATGAACGACACTTACGTAAATGCATTAAACTGCAAGGATTGGATAATGGATGTGTAGCGATTGAGGTCCAACAAGAACTTTTCCGTCTCCTTCTTTTCGAGACTCCATTGAACCTTTCTTGCAACCCTTTTTATCCTTCTCTCAGTGGAGCCTTGAGACAGGGTTGATGTGTATTTTTGCACCTTGACTGCAATGTCCTCCAGTCGTCTCTCTGCCTCATCCACGACACTCTCCAGCGTGTTCCGAATATCTTGGAACTGGGGGGCCTTGTAGTACTCGTCGTAGGATCGCTTTGCGAGGTCCAGGTTCAGCCGAAGAAAGGTAAGTTGTTGCTTCAACGAGTTGTATTCCCAAGCCGAGCCTCGACTGTCATCTAGCAGTTCGATGAAATCCTTGATGAGCACACCAATGGATATGAAATCCCCAACGGCACCAAATGTCACCTCCATTGTGTGACTTTGATGACAGCCTGGTGCGTCTCAATGTCATCTCCCATGAGAATGAGGAGGAAGGTGAGAAGTTGGAGGAAGGATAAGATGAATCGAATGACGACGTTTGCTTAGCCATTGTCAAGATGCGGCCCAGTCACTGCTGTCAGCCCCGCACTCCGCCTTGAGGCTGTGTGAGAAATGGCGCGACGAATTGAACCTCTGGATTAAGCGCCATCTTCAACCCCCGCGTAGCCTATTTAGTCTTTAGCAAGATGAGAGAAAATACTGTAAAGACTTGGTAAAATGAAATAAAGCTATAAGCCGATATGTATTTTATAGCAAGTAAAACTTAAGAAGTATTAAATTCTTTAAAACTGCAATAAAGAACATAATCACAGCCTATTCTATTAATAACAGCAGTTATAATAGGGCCCTGTATGTACACATTTAGGGTAAAGAATAGGCTTTCTACGTCTTGAGCTATGTTATACACTATACTAGTATTAGTATTCCTTATATGCGGCTTGTTGTCTTAGTTATATTTCCTGATTTAAGATCTTAGCCATAACGCCTGTTGTCTCTTTTCGCTGAGGGGATCTGAAGTTGAACATTACTGGTCCACATACGGGCTGGCTAAGGACTAGCATCGGCATGCCAATTAAATATCTTCATAAATGCGGTGCTTATCCACCTAAATCACCGTTTATCCCTCATCAATTATCTCTTACAACCAAGTTTCGAGGCCAAAGTCGCCGTGAATTTGCTATTTACAAACCTGTACTACTCCTGCCGAAGAGCCTTCTGCTTCTCAACTCGCCTCGGTTACATTTAGAAGTGGACTCTAAATATGCCTAAAAATAACAGTCCTGAAAGCACTGCGGTAAACTCGAATTTATTGCCTCTTTCTTTAAGCGACAAGCGACACCCGCCCAGCGTATGTAACACCTGGCAACGGCTAACCTGTTCCGAGATCCTTGGAAACGACAATGAATTAGTCCAGGTTTCAGTAATGCCTAAAAGTTGTGAAATTGGTTGTCAAGCCTGCAACATGTTCACGCGAATTCTCGACCACATAGGGTTTTGCATAGATTCTCCTCTGGAAGCCCCTGGTGTGATCAAGCGTGTCTCCATTGATAGCTCATTTCTTTGTTTTGGCTCTCCAACTGTATGTGATTATGTTGTTGAAGGAATCGATGGTACGTCAAGCTAGACATTCTTGTGTTGTCCCATACTGACAAAGTTTAAATCGTTAGGTATCCCTAATCCATGGGGCATTGTGGGAAGTCGTCCGTCAGGAGGAATGGCAGGGCCTATGGCTGCTATGAATGTTGCTAGACACTGGCTGAATCAATGTATCACGACACATGGAGATGAGGGGAGATTCGAGCCCCGGAAATGCCAGATCATGGCTGAAACAGTTCTGCCTACACGGGTATTGGATATTGGTGGAAGCAATTTGTCCTCCATAAAGCTCCTCGAAACCAATGGAAAGAGAGGAACATACGCATGCCTCTCATACTGTTGGGGCACGGTTCAGTTTCTTACGACAACTGTCAACAACCTGGATGCGCATAAACAGGAGATCAAAGTCCTGCATCTCCCGCTGATATTGCAGCTGGCCATTCAAGCTGCCCGAGCTTTGGATATACCGTACCTCTGGGTCGATTCACTTTGCATAATCCAGGAAGGCGACAATGGGGCAGATTGGGATATTGAGTCAACCAGGATGGCTACAGTCTACAGCAACTCACTCCTAACTCTTGCATTTACCTGGGCCCGCTCAGCCCAAGATGAGTATCCAGTGCCCTCCGCAAGTTCCCACCGCCTCGGACCCATCAGATTAACTCGGCTCTTCCACTCTGGAGATTGTGCCCCCCAAGATATGTTTGAATCAATATGTCCCCTGATGACTCGGGCTTGGACATTTCAAGAGCGTATGCTGGCGCCTCGTGTTCTCTACATCGATCGGCATGAGCTGTCATGGGAATGTGCAACGTCAAGAACATGCGAATGTGGCCTCATTTCACCATTTCCGGTGACAAAGGCAGAGGTTTCAAACCAAATCTCCAACACTCTGCCGAAGACACTAATGCCAACGCCGCAGTCATTTTGGCGTCGGATCCTTATACAATACAGTATATTAAATCTAACCTACTCTGAGGATAAATTGCCGGCACTCGCTGGGTTAGCCGAAGCAGTTAGACAGCGTACAGGGCAGCAGTACCTTGCTGGCCTTTGGAGAGACTCTCTGGTAGTGGATTTGACCTGGCGAGTAGTGCACAACCGCGTTATCGCAGCCGTAAACACTAGAGATATGCAAGCGCCCAGCTGGTCCTGGGCATGCCAAAGTGGACAAATTGCATATGAAGCCAACCTTGAAAATCCCAACATGGAGAAACTGGATATCAAACACCACGTACGAGTGATGCATGCAAGCTGCAACCACATCGGCCCGTCGACTACAGGTAGAGTTGCTGGAGGACTACTTAAGTTAAAAGGCCTGCTGATACCAGTAAACAAAAAGTCCCTTTTTGTCAACAGTCATAACAGTGGTTATAACAGTTTCATGCCTGACGAGAAAGACTCTATAAAGGAGAATGAAGGTCCATTTTTTGTGATTCCTACGTTTTCATTTCGTTATTACTTTTTTGGTCTTGTTGTGACACCGAAGTTACAGGGTGGCAAGGAAATGATCAGAATTGGACTCCTGTGTGAGTTAGCAGGAGCTCAAGAGGAGAAAGCATTAGCTGGCCGACCTCAAGAGATTTACCTAGTTTAAGTAGTAGTTCTGATTAACATACATGTTAATACTTTGTTACGTAATTGTCTCACAGTTAAGCTACGATATCGTAACTTGGGTCCATCATAGTAATGCCGCGCCTTCATTCAGTGATTCATCATTGACACCTAATTAATGTAGTACACGATCTCATAATACATTGAACGCTCAGCCGCACTGCGCTCTGAAACTTGCCACGCCAGTGACTTCGAGCTGAGGCTGCAAACAGCCCTCTGGATCGGCACTTGTCAAGATATCAATAATACCCCCATCATCACAGTTATCATTGTTGTAAATATACACCGAGCACTTGTCGCTGATCTCGCCAGTTGTGTAACTGCCAAATGAACCATTGCGAATTCCCTGGGTGCACTCTTGAGTTCCGTCGCCGCTGTAAGTATCGCGGGCGCCGGTGCATCTTTCGCTGCTTTGATAGACGCTGAAAGACCATGCTGGGTCTTGGCGGGTTGAGAGTGAGGAGGACGGGTTGCGACTCATGTGGATGGCGGCAGATTGGCCGAGGCCGAGGAGGGAGGTGATGGAGAGAATGGTTGTGAACTTCATATTGAATTGTTGGTGAGACTTGATAGTGCTAAGGTTGGCGGGCGTTTGGATGTTCAGTTTGTTTTGGTGTTGTATAGTTATGTGTAATTTGCAGTATAGAGTGTATGATGTACAAAGGATGAAGCCTCTGTCTCAGATGGTAAGATGCTTGGTTTATGATGCCTGTATAATTTAATGCCAGAAGACGATCTGACCTCTATATACTGCCCATCTGCCTCCATCACCCTCACTGTTACCCTTCATCTAATTGTCAGATGATGCAATTGATCAACATGCAAACGCCTGGTTACAACGACATCACAAACCATTTTCTGTAAAAATCACAATGATGATTCCCGTCAGATCCATCGGATGCGATAATCAAGTCATTCATCGTCAGCTTTGATCCTCAAGAGCACAATGCCGAAGGCGAAGCAGGCTGCTGGCCCCCAATATCCACTCACATGTCTTACAACAGCTTACAGGAAGGATCACTTGTGACGTTTAGGCGTCTGATCATCACGTGGGGTCTAGCGTAGTTCAAAAGTTCATCGGCCGAGCCGCGTGGGGTTAAAGTTTAGTCACATTGGTGATGGATCGGCCCGCTATAGTAAGCGTACGAAATGCTCCGGCGTAATCCTTTGGCGCGTAAAACGACGATCATCGGCATATCGGGTGGGTTGTACGCCTTACAAGCCGGTACGTGAAGCGGACGCTGGTGCCTTGTCTCCACTGGTGAGCGTATAGCCTCATCCAAATTAAGTTTTGGAAGAACTTTTGTCAGGAGTGAGATTTTAATACGGTTCTTTGCAGACTTCAATCTCGATTACTTCGGGTTACTGAGTCATGATCATGTTGAAAAAATGACTCGTTTGAGACGTGCATGTCAGAAGACCAATGTGAATGGATCAAATGTTTGCTTGGCGCTTACAGCTGAAAATCATCAGGCTGTGCAGACATCAGTATGACGTTCATCACTGTTACTTCTCACCCGTTCAATGAGGCAATTAGATAGCCAATTATAGGTATTGAAGAATGTGATCATTACTAGAAGTATGCTTTCTGACTGCTCTGTTGATGGCTTAGTGCTCTACTTGCCCTCCAGAGCCTCGACCATCTCTGACGTAGCCTTGCCCTCTTGCTGCAACTGCTTAGCAAGCTGGATAGCGGAAGTACCAGTACCATCAGTAGCTTGAGGATCGGCTCCATGTTCCATCAATATTCTAGCTATACCGACATGTCCAGCCCTGACAGCCACACGAAGAGGCGAATCATCAGTGGCCGTTGAAGTACCATCTGTTTCAGGCCGAGCCCCATTCTCCAGTAAATACCGCATCATAACCTCATTGCCTCGCCTCGCCGCAGCAGCAAGTGCACCTGAACCCTCAACCTTGGCACCATACTTCAACAACAGGTCAACCGCTGTAGTATTCTTGTACAGCCCAGCAACCAAGGCAAGGGGATACGCAGCTGCATCAGGCTCCTGATTAGGATCTGCCCCAGCCTCTAGAAGAAAGCGTAGAAAGTCAACGTGCTGTCGACCCATGCATGCAACGATGAGAGGTGTTCCCCGCATGTCGAACTGCATGTTGATCACAGATGGATCCTTGGTGATCAAGGCCTGCATAAGCGGGATTGAGCCCGTGTTGACACCTGCTCGGACGACTTCCTCGTTGAGAGGGGTGGAGCGGGACCTTAGCAAGAGGTAACGTACAGCATCGTATTGGGAGTTCTTTACGGCTGTTGTCAGAGCCTCTTGGATAGTTTCTTGTGATGGGCGTTGTTCGCTAGTTGATAGTAGGGTTCTCATTTTGTTGGTGTCTCCAGTTGACGCCAGAGCCAGGAGTTGATCTTTGAGCGAGTCTGCCATGTTTGCGGTGTAAAGTGATGGTTTCTGAATTGATGCGAGGTCTGAGTATGTTCTCTGCCGTCCTCATCCTTTGGAACTTTTTATGATCGACGTGTATTTTCGTTTGTCATAATACGTGGCAACATACCGTCCTGCATCACATGAGGCTGTGCGTTTCTTACGTGAGATTTCTGATCGGCAGAAATTGAGTGCCTAGAAAAGACGTCATTCGCGGCTAGGCATCGAGGCTGTGACCCCGCCATGGAGGGGCGGCAGTTGAGTGATCGGCATAGCTGAACTAACATCGATCCTTCGGGTGCTAAATTAGTCTTCCGTTTGGATTGCTCCTTGCATCGGGGATTATTCCACCGACTTGGCATCCCGAGGCTGACATTCGCGATTCCACTTATGCTGACGGCTATGTTGATCTATACTCGTCGCGAGTGTGATGGCGATTGTGACGGCATCTTGTCTCAGACGGCTAACGAGTCCGTCGTGAGGATCTCGATCTTGGGAGAGGAACTTTTGAACACACTGCGGTCAGACGAGTATGGCGCCCGCTGATATCGGGAGGCTTGAAAGCATGCGAGAGAACTCTGTATGATACCTTGGCGCGATCCTCCAACGCTTGGAGACAAACAAACAGGGCTCTGTTATCTCCCAGGTTTCCGGACGCGGCCCTTGGTAATAGTATAAAGGCGGTTCCAGATCGCTTCATTCCAACTCGATCACATCAAGGCAGCATTTAAACAGTATCATAGCCTCTCACTGCACTCCCTATCATAATACAACACCCAATCTCTTCCAGCCCCAACTCCCAAGCCATTCAAAATGAGACTCTCAAACATCCTCTCCCTGACCCTCGCCTTCATCGCCCCAGCCACCGTCCTCGCAGCCCCAGCAAACACCCTCCACCGCCGAGACTGCCCCTCCGTCGACACCATCCGCCAATGGATCCGCGACAACGCCAGCGTCGGCGAAAACACAATCTTCTACACCGCCGGCGCCAAGCAAGAGCAGGCGAAAGCCTTCGCCGAGCAAAAGGTCACAGACGGCAACTACTGGGGCAAAGTATTCGACAACAACAAGTATCTCGACTGGATCGAGGAATGCGGCGAAGGTCCTGAGCAAGATAAGCTGTTTCCTCGTATGGGAGAGGCTCTTGCTAGGGAGTCTAGTGGAACAGCGTATGTGATCATGATCAAGGGGAATGCTATCGCGAACTTTTGGAAGGATAACGAGTATCCGTATCTTGATGAGAATGGTGTCAAGATCATTGCTGTTAATGCTGAGAACTTTGATGATCAGAAGGATTACAATGGTCAGCCATTCAAGCGGGCTATTCAGTATTAGATTGATAGATGTTGGTCTGCCTTGCGAAAGTGCTTATTGCGACATATGGACGTTGAGGAGGTATTAGGCAAGGTTACGCGAGATAGGGGATAATGATTGGCTTTTTGTCAGAATTCCATAGCTATATTCAGGTGAACACAGCAGACGCTGCCAAAATCTATCGAGTTCTCCAAAAGGCTCATGCGAAGTCTTTAAAGTACTTCAAACCTTATGCCAGGGTACACAGACTCATATGGTGATTGATGAGAAATTTGCCACTTGTTGCAACGCTTATGGTGTCAACCCCGCGTGTTTCTTCGCTAAGTATGCCAATGTTGGTCCTCCCCTGTCTCGCGCATGCAGGCAATTCATCCCCATTGACTCCCATTGCGTCCAACCGAGGGATGCAACCTTGCAGAAAAGAAAAGAGATCCACCACTCTGAGAGGCCAGCCATTCACATCAATCAGCAAAACGAGCAGTCACTGTTGAGTAGGCCTTCACGGCGGACTTGAAATACGGAATCAAAAAACCCCAAAGGTGCTTGAAGATGTATCGGCCGTACGAGTCCTGTTTGGGGCTGGTCAATTCACATTATCGCTAGATTTTGGAGGTCAATCTTGAACTAAGAGATTGTTCTGCAATAGTGCGTGACGGAAATATGATACAGTGACATATGCTCCTCTCCGGCACAGCATTGGCCTGAAAATACCTCGTTCCTCCAGGGTTCGTTCACAAATCAGACCACAAGCGGATAAAATGCTAAGTTAGGATCGAACCAACTCCCAACATTTCTCAGATACCAACGACCCCGCACATACTCTCGAGATACCATTTGGCCTGCCTGTCTGCACCATCATCGCTAGCAAAAATCCGAGGTGCACAAGATGGCGAATGACAAGTCCAAAAGTTCATCGCCAGCTGCAGCGCAATCACCTCCTCGAGATGCTGATAACCCGGAAGAGGCTCTTCTCGTAAGGCAATGACAGAACGCAGCGATCAACCAAGCTTATGTTGATCTCGACCATTAGGAAGCAGGCGACGACGATTCAGCCCTTGGAGTTGTAAGTTATTAGGCCCCCATCACGGTAGCAATGGTAGCTAATTGAATGGCTGTATGAAGACCGATGATGAGTTATCGACCGCGTCTTTGCGCTCCAGTATTTACGAATACCATATGATCAATGGTCGCGGATATCATAAGGATGAGAGTGAGCAAGAATTGGCTGCCTGACGGAATCTTGTGCTGATTGGCATTTACAGAATACTGGCTCCCCAGCGATCAGGTACAGCCTCCTATTCATGCAGATACAAATCTTCACTAACATGCTCCCAGAATGAATCAGAGCGCCTAGGTAAACTCGTCTCGCGTCTCCCTGGAAATCCGAAGTTGACGACGCAACAGATCTCCAGAACCATCAACTTCTCTTGACGTTCGGTGGCAAGAGATATTTCTCGCCCAACGCTGACACGGCAAAGAGAGTCCTTGACGTCGGAACTGGCACGGGAATTTGGGCTGTCGAGTTTGGTATGCGAAATACTGGCTACATGGTTTACGTGAGCTGACGTTAGCAATGCAGCTGATGAACATCCACATGCCGAGGTAAGATGAGCGATCCAATTTTCATCGCGAAAACTACTGAACGACTAAGGTTTTTGGCATCGATATTGCTCCGATCCAGCCCGATTTGTAAGCATATAATCTTTAGAGGCTGGGCAATTGGCTGATGGTATTCAGCGTTCCCCCAAACTGTACATTCGAGATCGACGACGCCGAGAAGGAATGGACGTGGACTAAGCCCTTCGATTACATCCTCGTTCGTCTCATGGTCGGCAGCATAGCAGACTGGGATAAGCTGATCCGCCAATGCTACGAGTATACCGTTCCACAAACTCCAAACTCTCTGCTCCTCGCTAACAACGTCCAGGAACTTGGAACCCGGAGGCTGGGTCGAAGTCATCGACCCAGTATTCCCCGCCAAATCCGAAGACGGAACGCTCAAGCCCGACTCACCCCTCCATAGATGGGACGAACTAACCGCCAAAGGCGCCTTGGCTCTCGGCCGGCCCTTCGATGAAGGCGTTAACCACGAAAAGCAGCTGAAAGAAGCCGGCTTCGTCAACGTTACGAGAAAGGCGTTTAAGTGGCCTACTAATACTTGGCCCAAGGATCCGAAGTTCAAGGAGATTGGGCTCTGGACGCTTGCTAACATTGAGAGGAATCTTGAGACTATCAGTAGCTTCTTGTTGAGGCAGGGTCTTGGGATGAGTCAGGAAGAGATACTGGTGTTTATTGCGGAAGTTAGAGCTGAGATGAGAAACTTGAAGGTCCATGCCTATTGGGAGGTGTAAGTATTCTTGAGGATATGGGTTGATTGGGCTGACAGTTGTGCAGGTTCGTTGTTACCGGGCAGAAGCCGGAGGAACAGATCCAAGGATAGTTGCACCAGCTTAGTAGTGCAAATATGGAAAAGCTCGTTATGGTTCAAAACATGCTCACAGATATGGATTCACTTCTTTAGGAATTACTTAGTACATGTCATGTGACGAAAACAAACGTCGAAAAGATTATTATTCTCCGTGCAATGATGAGGAACTCCAAGAACTCCCAAGTCTTAGACTAAAGAAAATACATGCTGACTCCATACTGCGATGGCATTTCAAGGCGTCACAGGAGCCATCAAATTCGTCCTCTCCGCCCTCTTCGCCTGCTTCAGCGTCCTCACCCGCTGAATACTCTGCCACTTCTTCTCCCTTCTCTTATCCCTCAAACACATCCCCACCAACACCGCCATGCACCCCGCAATACAGGCCCCAAAGAACGTCGCTACAACGATACCCTCCGTTCCGATCTCGTTATGCTGTTCCATGCAGACTGTGGCGCCAGAGTCGGGGTGGATCGTGCAGAAGAGGCCGGGGGAGCAGGTGCTGGATGTCATGCGGTTGGTGATGCATGATGCGCTTTCGGTGCGGCCGTCGGTTGTTATGGAGCAGACGACGGTGGTTGAGACTGTTGTGCTGTAGCAGGATGCGCCGGGCTCGGTGGCGGTGATGCTGCTGCTTGATGTGGAGGTTGAGGAGGCGGAGGATTCGGTCGAGGTTGATTCGACGGTAGATGAGGATTCTTGTGTAGTTGTTTCTTGTGTTGTAGACTCTTCGGTCGTCGACGTTGGCTCGTCAGTCGTCGTAGGCTTGTCCTCCGTTGTAGTGGTCTTTTCTTCAGTCGTGGTCGGCTCGTCTTGCGTGGTCTCTTCGGTGTTTCGACTCTCCGATTTTGTTTCCGTCGTTTCCGACGAGTCCGTATCTTGCCGCCGAACCCACTGTCGCCATCGCTGCACTAACTGTCCATTCTCCCATGGACCTTGCTGCACCTTCTGCGCATCGAGTGGAGCTTCGTGGCCGCGGTTTATCGCGGTCGGGGCATCGTAGTATGACGGATCGGGCGGTACGTCATTTGGCTGATGACCCGCGACCAGTAAAGCGGGCAAGGCGAAGAACGGAGTTAGGGAAAGGAAGCGCATGCTGAATGAAATTGCAAGAATAAATAACAACGAAAGAGGAAACGGTTAAACTTTTAAGTTTAAGTGGCTGCTGAGATGGGGGAAGAAGCTTTGCAGAACGATAAAATGTTTTCTTTGTTGCGTGATAGCGGAGATATTATCTCGTATTAGCATGTTACTATAAAAAGATTGTGGCCGCGCGTAGCCAGCTCAGGTCGTTCCACACGGTGACGATCAGTAGCACAGCCGCAAAATCATTACATAAAATCACGTAAGCTGACACATATATAGCAATAATACGAGCTATACCACATATAAAGAGTGACACACTGTTCAATCAATTTTCTGTATATCCGACCGCTTGTTTCCAGTTCCTCTTCAGGTTTAGGTCGGTGTCAAGCGGGTTTAGCATGGTGATACCGTTGAGCGTTGGGTTCTGGCTGGGGTTTCCTAAAATAGGCGAACGAATCATTTTTGCCTGAGCTGACAGCAGTGAGGCGCGAGAGTGAGCAACTCCGTGAAATATAACTAATGTTGGTGGGATTGGTTTTAGACCAAGTATCGGGAAGACTGTACTTTATTTTATTTGCCTTTTAACTTAATAAGATTGATTTACTATAAGATCCTAAGTTACTAATAGTAAATACTTCAGGGTAGCTGTTCTTAATATATCTATTAACTCTTAAGTTAAGATACAATACATTAAGCCTTTCCTAACGCCTTTAGTAAATTTGCACAACTTTGTACTCCTACAAATTCCCAGAATACTCTAAATTAGAGGATCCAGTTCTTTTAAAATGACCCATGTCTGAGTCGACGCAATTTATTACGATCCCTCCAAGATGGCGCTCCTATTGACCATTTGTGGACCATGCGGCACGTTAAATAAAAATGAGGATAACTTCTTCACCAAGAGCTACCTAGTACTTTAATTCTCGGCACAAGTAATAGTTACGTATAAATGGTGTTCCTTCTTTAATGCCTTTCTAACCTAGCCATGTGTGAGACCGAACCTAGTGATGAAGTTAGACTGTTGGTAGCCACTGTACCTGCGACTAGCAGGTCATCCCCACACAAGACGCACATCTTCGTTCCCTCCATATACTTGAACTATTTTGCACCCTCGTAGATACTAGGGCCAAGAGCGAATGGAAGCCTCTAAGTATGACTCCTGTATAAACAGAGGCCCATGACCACGTTGGGGTAAAACGCTGTTCCAGTCTAGCAAGGGCGTTGCTATATAACAAAACAAGTCAATACTAGCCAAAGTCTCTAGCCAGAGACTAGCAAAATAGGCCAAATTTCCGCTAAGAAGTTTATAGCGGCATGCAAGCCCTGTTGCTGCCAGTAGTCGATCTTGTGGGCATGTAAGGACCAGTTTAGAGAGTTTTGCATTAACCCCAGTATATCGCCTACACTATGGCGAATAGCATTTCTTGCTGACATGAATGCAAAGAGGTACCTTTAATAGACATTTTAAAATAGTATTATATATATCTTATATTATAGAAATAACTCTATACTGTTTATTTAATATAAAATAAATAAATCTCTTTAAAAGTTAATTCTATTATCATATAATTAATATATTTATATTATAATCGCTTTTTAATACTGTTTATCTTAATTACCAAGCCATGCAGGCTACACTTAGGTAATACAGATTTAGGTAGAAATTGCTGCCCAACATCAAACAGCCTGAAAATAGGTATGCTCAAGCCTCGGAGCTCGCTTCATAATCAACACAGCTAAAGGCCGTGCCGCTTGCTCTTTGCAGATCATCTCCATAGACCCTCCAGGACTACAACATGTCTGACCCTCTCAGCATAACTGCCAGCATTCTGGCAGTCGTTGGTGCGGCCTACACCAGCGCTCAGGGCCTGTACGACCTTATCGATGGCCTTCAGAGCGCACCGAAGACTATCGCGGATATGAAGACCGACATTGCTGGGGTGCAGCGAGTTCTTCAATCTCTCCAGACTAGTCTAGAGGAAAAGCCGGCTGCTTTGGCGCCGATCTTCAAGCGAGTCGGAATCAAGGAAACGGTTGCTGTCTGTGAAGACATCACAAAGGACTTCACGCGAACTATGAAGAAATACACAACACACTCCAAGGATGGGTCGTTCAGCAATCGCGACAGATTGACTGTGACGTTTCGCAAGTCCAAGCTCGAGGGCTTCCGGACTCGGCTCATTGTCGCCAAGGACACAGTCGAGTTTGCGGTGACTTCGGCCACTTTGTGAGGACTGCCTTGTCCATTCATCCCAAACCCTCGAGATGTCCGCTTTCTTGACTGACGATTCGTTGCTTCTCAGGGCCACGTCTTCATCTACCTACGGCTCGATCGAAGATCTCAAAAAGGCACTAGAGAATCAGGTAGAGGCGCTCAGGGTGCAGTCTCAACGGCTTGTTACCATCGAGAAAGACGTCAATGACCTGGAACTTGACGAGGAGGCCGAGGCTGACGAGACTAACGATATAATCCCCATCACGACCCGTGAGCGGGATCTGACACTCACCATCCTTCCCATTCTCAAGAAGGCTTGCGCGGAGGCACTCGGCGTCACAGAGGCGCAGTCCAACAACACCTACCAGAAGTTCGGCGACGTCACTTCGGAGGACTCCTCCAAGGTGGGAGCTGGGGTGGCTGGCTCTAACTTTGGGACCGGAAATGTGCAGCAGGAGTTCGGGAACACGAAGGCCAAGAACTCGAGCCAGGCATACGTGGGTCGAATGGACAGTCAGGCCTTCAAGGACTTTTGGAATAGTCCGACGTCAAAACCGGACAGTAGCTCCAGATCTAGAAGCGGTGATGATGGTTAGAACGCAACGTTTGTCTAAGGAGCTACAGATGGTTTTCAGGTTGATTTAACGTCGCTCTTTGTTGCTTGAGATGTTGAAAATCGATGAGACACACAAGATGCGGTATTTGATGTAGTATTCTTGGATTGAGATTACCTCCAAGACTAGTCTAGCCTACCAGTCTCCATCACTTGCTATTCATGATATGCTTATCCAATGACGGCCTTGTTTGCTTATGCACCCCCTAATTCGTCAACAGGGCTCCACCGTGTCAAGGAGGGGTATATCAGCTGCCTCAGCCCAACAACATTCGAGAGAGGAGTCGAGACTTTATTTAACTCTCACCATTTTCCGGCGGTTCTCTGACTGGACATATCTTGAAAAGTCTTTGATGTACGCTAGATTCGTCAGCAGCTGTCTGAGTTACCCAGTGGCTTACTTGTCATGTCTTCACGTCGGCATCTTGATGAACTGTCACAGCAATTCGGTGATGTTTCCTTTACCAACTCGAAGGGATTCGTGGGTGCCGTCGGCATTGACAATGCCTTGGTTAATGTGCAGAGTCTGACCGCGAGCATCTTCTCCGGGATGGAAAGTCTGTAGTTGTCGCCGGGCTTCTTTGGCAGATGGAGCTGACAGTGCGCTCACAGATCCGGTACATAACGTAATCAGGGCCCTAGACATCGATAACAACGACTATGAGGGTGACAGAGAGGACATTCCGGATATGGCCACCAATACGGGGAAGTGGTTCTTCGAAGATCCCAACTTCCTGCGCTGGATGGAGTTTGATTCTTCTAGCTTGCTGATAGTCAACGGCCAGAGTGGCCAGGGAAAATCCGTCATGGCACGTCATCTCATCAAGCATCTGCCTAGAGGCAGCTCAGTGAGCTACTTCTTTTTCAACAGGCGCAGAGAAGAGGCTCAATCTCCGGTGTGTGCCGTTGCTGCTTTACTCCACCGTTGGTTCAGCCGTAAACAAGAGCTGGCCCATCATTGCGCAGTAAGCCTGTTCTATTCTCAACCTCGGATGGCGGCTCAAGGACTATGTCTGACTTCGATTTGAACACCTAGGTGAAAGAGTTCAACCATCACAAAACAATGCACAAGTTCAGTATATTATGGAGGATATTGGAGCAAACAATGATGGCGCCAGAGTCGGGCACTCTATACTGTGTTCTAGATGGTCTGGAGAAATGCCGCCAGTCGAGTGAAACAGAGGCCGGATTACGAAATCTTATGGAGGCCATCGCAAAATTCTTCCGCACCGAGAACCATGAGGTAAAGGATCTGCTTATTCTTGCCTTTCCTGACCGCACACTAATGGCTAGGCCAGGTGAAGATCAGGTCATCTCCTTCTCTGGATGAACTGAGGAAGTCTGACTGCAGAACTAGGTCCACCGTGTAACCCACCTTAAGATCCTGTTAACGGCACAGGCCTCGGAAACCATCTCCAGAAAAATACCACGCTGTGACCACTGCAACCCAGTGATGCGCATTGACTGCGCCGAAGCTGGTGTCGCTAGTATGATAAGTCGAGATATTGAAGAGGTCATAAAAAACGCACTTGTAAAAATAACAACGTCTCCCCTGAGCAAGATCGATGCAAAGTTCGTACAGAGTCTGCGGGCCGATGATGAGTCAGTATGGTCTGAATTACAGAATGAGCTAGGAGAGTATGGGCTGCAGGCGGACATGATCAGTACTGACCAGAGAAGGAGCCTCATCACGAAATTGATTACTGCGATGGTGGGTTACGATGTCAGTAACGACTATGAAGACAACCATGAATCAGAGCCCGAGCCGATCAATTCGGGCAGGGCAGAGGCACAGGCAGAGATGACAGAAAGCTCAGGGGCCTCAGGTCCAAATGTCGCTACGACGGATACAAAGAGACAAGTGGAGCCTATAAAGCCAATGAGGAAGCCATCAATCGTTTCAAATACCCAGAAGATTTGGGAGAAAGCAGCAAGGCCCGAGCAAGGCCCCCGCAGGACACCGACTTTCCGCTTGCAAACGGCTGGTGACCTCCAAGATGCAGAGGAGCAGCGTCGTTCTGCTGTGTAAGCTTTGCACGCCGCGGGCCGTTAGTAGTGATGATTTGCCTGCTAACGACTCTTATAGCGGAGAAAGAGCTGACAGGTGGCTTGACTACTACGAATCTGGATTCCTGCAGCCACTGCAACGCTTTCTTGACACGGTCAAGTACGCGGCCGACGATTTAGATGTAAAGCCCGTGAAGCTAGCAATTTTTAGTACGGGGGTGAATAAGCATCTGCTTCGTAAGATTAGTCACCGCGATCTCAGAGACAAAGTCAAGATTAGGAGCTTTGTGCACGACGATCCCGAAGCATATGACAACATCGGTATTGGGACCAAGGTAACCCGCTTGCTTCTAGGATTAGCCCCCTCGGCTGAGATCCACGTCCTCAAGGTAACATCCGAGGGTTTCATCCAGGCATCACAGGTTGAACAAATCGTGAAGGTCAGTCGCCCTATGCTTGATAAATTATGACCCGGTTGTTCGGCTAACTGGGCCTGGTTGGGGTAGGCCGTGGATTATGCTGTTGAAGAAGCTCAAGCAGATATTCTTTGCATGGGTTTTGGTTTCCACCAGCGGGATTCAGAGGTCGAGAGGGTTATCCGTCATGCGGCAACGCGGAACTCGGGTCGCGGCGTCATCATGTTTGCTGCCGCCGGGAACGAAGGGGGCAACCGACCTGTCCCCTATCCGGCTCGAGATCCGAATGTGTTTTGCGTCTATTCCACAGACGGATTCGGGAACAGCTCGCCATTCAACCCCAGTCTGTTGGATCCGCGTGACAGGTTCAGCACACTAGGTGAAGAAGTCAGATTCGGGAGGATTACTGAGGATACCAGGGGGACAGGGTCAGGCTCGACCTTTTCTGCCACTATCGCTGCAGCAATGGCCGCTGAGATTCTCAACTGGTGGCGCCGTTGCCACGAGGCGAGGGTTTTCCACCGTTTAGAAAGTTCTGCGAAAAGGATCGATTACATTGGCATGGAGGAGATGCGAAAGATATTTCACCTTATGTCCGTCGAGAGAGATGGGTTCAGGTATTTGACGCCTTGGACGCTGTTTGGAGATGGAGATATAAGCCAGGTAGCGAGCAAGGTGGTGTACGCTCTCGAGTCCGGCTGGTAGTATTTACTTGACATTTCACACATAGTAGGTCAGGACTGCATTCACCATTAGGCGGAGTGTATGAAAGTGGCGATAGTGCCGATGGATAATTCGGCATATCTGTGTCTGGCAAATAACGGACTAAACATAGTAAAGACTGACATAACCCTCTTTTACCTCCATTCCACCGTCTCATCCCAATCACGCTTATCCTACGACCATCCTTTGACGCTTCTTTCTTAGCCTTCTATTCTCGGAGGAACCTATTCCCTTAATGGCTGCAGGTCACTATTGCTACGATGTGGCATCACGGTCAAAGCTACAGCAGTGTAGGGATCTGCATACAAGGGATGCTGCAGACGACTATCGAACTCCATAGGGCCTACCGCTGTTGCATTTGCGGAGGCTTCTGAGTGGAGTCTTAATTCGCCGACTGCTCCTATGGGTTACATTGGTTTCCCACGTGGTCATCACGACTGGAAGGAAATTTCATATAATAAAATCGTAGCTATCTAATTCGATACAGATGCTAGGAGAATTACCTGAAACGAGATACATGAACCTGTTGTGTTTCAATTTTAAACCAATCCTTCACATTCCTTCATTAACACCGCGGACTTTCCCTTAGGAGCTCACACTGCCGCAGCTGTAATAGTCAGAGTCACTCGCTGAACAACTCCACTCCGAATCCGAATCTTCTTCAACGTTCACATGCGGATCAAGAGCATTAGTCCACAAGCCAAGAAGTCTATCTATGCCGGTGCTGATTGTATCCGGATCAGGAGACCAAGAGTCAGAAAGCCGAAGCAGCTCCTCCATCTCGCTGTGAATCTGTTTCATAGTCGGAGAAACACAAGAACGTGTTGACGAACTATCAGAAGAAGCAGTGCTTGTAGAAGAACTGTTGGAACTAGTCCCAAGGTTCATAGGACGAGGCATGTTAGGTCGAATACCCGGAGGATGGAAAGGACTTGGACCACCGAATCCTGGTGGCATTGGCATACCGCAGTTTTGAATAATCAAAGTCATGCCCGGGCGACGTAGAGATTCCCACGCTTCAGCGAAGATGACTGTTCCGTTCTCCTCGCAGAAAACATACTTTCCATCTTTCAGGATAAATGTCGCGGGGTGTCCTAAGTTAATGCCAGAGAGTGTTGTACGGAGCGACTGCAGTTTAAAATAAATCAGCTGTTGTTAAGGCTTAATCGTTTCCTCAACTCACATTTAGGTCCTTGCATGAAGCATAAGGGAAGGTGAATGTTTTACCAGAGTGTGGTTCAAGCACGTGTATCGGCTCTACCTCATCACCGAGCCGGAAGAAAAGGGAGATGGAGGCGTGAGCCTGAATAGCAGCCTCAAATCTGGCTTTGGATGGAGAACTGGTGATGGACATGGCGATCCAAGTTCGTTCCCTAGCACTCGACTGTTTGGCGGCATCGATACCATCGTCGATTCGTTGGCGGACACGTTGATCGAGTGAGTCATATTGCTCGAGGAGTCCTGGGCACTTTCTCCATCTGGACTTGGGGATTGCCTGTGAGAGTGCTGATCTGACATGTTTGTCGTCAAGTTCAAGCCGTTTGAATGTCTGAGCTGGAGTGCTTTTGGAATTGAAATGCGCGCCAAGATCAATCTGCCAAACCTCAAGGTCTTGATCCTTCCATTCGTCGTGCGATCCTGGCATGAGGATCCGTTTGATCCAGTTTCTGGTAGCAGTCAGCAGACTTGAGCCGTGTTCTTTGGCCGGCTGCTGATCTATTTGTGTTGGTGTGCTGGTGGTCTCTGCAGTGGTATCAGCCAAAACCTCGTTGTCCTTGGACAATTCTGACGACTGAGTTTCAGCGGTTGGAATGGTTTCGACAGGTTTGATCTCTTCAGTCTTTGTTTCAACCGCAATAGTAGGTGTACTTGAAACAGTGCAAGTGCTTTTAACATCTGCGATGGAAACATTGCTAGAAGCTAGTGGCGGAGTGATGATGGTCCATTTGGCCACCTTCTTGGACCAAAATCTGTTGTGACTTGCTCGTTGTCTCTCCACTGTCTTTGCCAGTTGTCGGATTGTGGACTCGGTCTCAAAACTACCTGGGAGTCGAGTCTCTACTCTAGTAGAATCGTCAAGTTAGCACGGAAAGCATAGAGGATGACCCGAGCTTACCGCATCTGGTGCTGCGCAATACTGCCCAAAAGATAGCGCAGCATGAGCTCAAGTTTGATCTGCGTCAACCGGTGCCGAAAATACCGGAGTTGAAGCTCGAGCCGCTCCCAGGACTCATAGCGCCAGACACTAGTGTGAGCGATGCATTGCAGATACTTTCCTGTTTCCTCCCGCGGGATCTCGTTGATCTCCTTGTCGCCGACAAAACTCTCTGTCTGCCGTACCAACATGATCAAGATACCGATGTAGATCTTTTCGCACGTGGCTGTTAGGCCAGCGACGTCTTCCAGGCATAGCTTTGTGAGTGCATTTTCTTGAATCACATCATCAACTTTGATCAATGTCAAGGCCGTTGAGTTGATCAAATTGATTATCTTGGGAAGCGTTTGTCGGGCTCTTCTGTTGGCTTCCGAATGTACTTGGAGGGAGCTTGCAAGATTGAGGCCTAGCTTGGCGACTGGTTCAATATCGTTGTGGGCCATGGCTCAAGAAAGACCAACACGGCAATAAGAAAGGAAGGAAAATTCAGAAAATAGCTCAAGGTCCTCCCGTTCTATTAAAATCAGTCAGCGTGTTTAAAGCACGCAATGGTAAGCTTATCATTACCCCTCAATACGTGCATCAGCGTAGCCAATCATCAAAGTTGTTGGCTGCACTTCTGCCTTACGTGACTCTGGGACTATTGAACAACGTGTCATACATAAGCCACCATTGTAACGATTGGTACTTTGGGCACTCGTTTGCTGCAGTGAGACGTATTTGGAAGAAGCCTTGACCGCTCCTTGCGGGGTCCAAACATGTCTCTACCAAGATTTGGAGGGCAGTGAAAAAGTCCCAAAAGCAGATAACGTACGGTCTAAACTGATGTTTTTGCAGTCGTTAATTAGATAGCCCGATACTGGCATAGAATGGATGATAGATCTGTATGTTGGTCTATCTTTATCATACGGTGGAGGGCCTTTACGTTATCGTATCCTTGCTCAATTTGCCATGTCATTCTGTCCAAGACATCAGACGGTTTGGATTGGTACATTGGAAGCAGGGACGAATCATATTCCCTGGCCCCCAACCTGCAAGTCTTGGGAGGGTACTTTTTTCAGACAGTGGCTGCACAGTATGCCTTCATGGATTTGACAAGATATTGATGCCAATGGGCTACTAGCTTTTTATCCTTTCCAATATTCGCTGATTGCTTCGTGTGCCATTCACCAGCTCCATTTTAAACAGGTTGAATGCTTGACTAAGACTTACCCGACGGCCTTTTCGCTCACTGGCTCAACTCCAGGTCAGCTGTTAATCAGTCCCCTTCAGCTTCTCCTCATCAGCTCTCCTCAGCCTCCTTGTCCAATGGCCGTTTCGATTGATAGGACTTCGTAAATGCCTCAGGCATCTTTAACAAGAAGAGGTATCAGCAGTCTCAGCCTGAATACACTCAACTACGCCACCCGCAAATATCTCATGGACTAAACTATCCGTGTCCTGTTACGTGTGCATCTAATCTTACGTTAGTTTTTAAATCGTCTCACAGACTTGGACAGATTCAATGGACGCTCTCAGCATTGCCATAGAGGCTGCCGAGAGGACTGTGGCGGCCCTCCCGCCGGGCCACTCGGATCAAGCTACGCTTTTGAACAACCTTGGAATCTGCCTCGTGGAGAGGTTTTCTCTGAGCAGCTCGATGGAAGACCTTGATCGTTCCATTGAAGTTGCTGATGCGGCCATCGACTCCACGCCTCAGCAGCATCCTGATCGACCGCGCTATATGGATAATCTTGCGACAAGGCTCGGTATGCGGTTTGGGTTGATCGGGTCGATTAATGATCTCAATCGCGCCATTGACCTTGTCGATATGGCAGTGGAAGCTACACCAACTGGCCACGTCTATCGAGGCCGTTTCCTGGGCAACCTCGCGATTTGGCTTTGTAAACGATTCGAGGGCATCGGTTCGACGGATGATCTGGATCGCTCTATCTGGGCTGCCGATATGGCTGTAGAGGCCTTATCAGGCGACGCATCTCGGCGGGCCAACTACTTGAGTATTCTGGGGAATTGCCTCGGCAGGCGATACCAGCAGACGGGATCTAAAGACGACCTCGACCGTGCGATATTGGTTGCTGAGCTATCGCTGGAGGATCCAGGCCAAGATGCCATCCATCGAGCCGCTTACTTGAACACTCTCGGGTTGTGGCTTGGTGAACGATCTGATCGAACCGGCTCAAAGGCCGATCTTGATCGTGCCGTCGAAGTCACCGACATGGCAGTCGAGGCTTTACCGCCTGAGCACCCTGAGCGAGTCATATGCCTGATCAATCTCGGCAAGATTCTCGGCAGACGATTTGAAATGACTGGGTCGATGAGTGATCTCGATCGCGCCGTCGAGGTTTCTGATGCTGGGCGGCAACTCTTGTCGCCCAACAGCCCTTCTCAAACCGCTTGTCTAAACAACCTTGCCATGTGGCTGAGCAGGCGATTTGATCGGGCCGGCTCGATGGACGACCTCAACCGGGCTATACAAGTTGCCGAACATGCTCTCGTAGTCATCGCTTCGGATCACCCCGAACGGAGTGTCTGTTTGGGTACTCTTGGAGTTTGTCTCGGTAAGCGATTCGATCGGACAGCCTCGATGGACGATCTCAATCGCGCTATTGAAGTAGAAAGCACCGCAGGAGAGGCTATTCCTGCAGGCCATCCTTTTAAAGCGAGTCATTGGGACGCCCTTGGTGTATGGCTCGATAGACGATTTGACAGAACCAGCTCGATGGATGATCTCAACCGTGCTATAGAGATAGGTGAGATGGCAGTAGAGGCAACTCCTCTTAATCACATGGACAGAGCCAGTTATCTAAACAATCTCGGATGCTATCTCGACAAGCGATACGAACGAAGTGGTTCGCTGGATGATCTCACCCGTTCTCTCTCATGCTTCAAAGAGGGTTGGGATTGCCCAGGCACGCCCACGTCCATCCGCATTCGTCTGGCACTGGGTGCTGCTGAAACCTACGCTTCGCAGTCCAACTGGGAAGAGTCAAGCCAGTTTCTTGAAAAGGCCGTCGAACTGCTCCCGGCTGTCAGTCCGCGTTCATCAGCGCATAATGATAAGGAGCACATGCTCGCAGACTTTGTCGGCCTCGCTTCCACAGCAGCGGCCGTCGCCTTGAACGCAGGCAGGGATCCCTACCACGCCCTGAAGCTGCTGGAGCTGGGCCGTGGCATCATCACCAATCTGCTCATGGACATGCGAGGTGACATATCAGACCTGAAGCAGAGGCATGCTGGCTTGGCAGATGAGTTCGTGTCTCTCCGGGACGAGCTCGATTCGCCGGCGGATAGCCCAGTTACTTCAGTACCAAGCAATGGCGCGAGTTCCCTAGAATCGCAAGCGAAACGACGTCGTGAGGCGGATCAGAGATTCACAGAGCTCATTGCCGAGATTCGTGCTCAGCCGGGCTTTGGCAGCTTCTTTCTCCCGCCGACTGCAGATCAGATGATGGCTGCTGCGAGCCTGGGTCCCATTATCGTTGTTAATCTGAGTTCGTATCGCTGCGATGCATTTCTTGTCCAACTCGATGGCATTTCAGTGGTGGAACTTCCTGATCTCACGTTGGAAGAGGCCCAGAGACAAGCCCACGGGCTGCATTCACATAGTTCAGTAGGCTCTTTCAACATGGAATCACTGGTGGAATGGCTCTGGGATGTTATCTGCCGCCCGTGCCTAGACGTCCTGGGCTTTAAGAATCCGCCCTCTGTTGATAGTTGGCCTCGAGTGTGGTGGATTCCGACGAGGTATCTCAGCCGGCTTCCTCTTCACGCAGCAGGACGCCATGCTGCGGTATCTTCATCCACCGATACCGTCATAGACAGAGTCATGTCGACGTACGCTTCATCCATCAAGGCATTGATAAATGGACGCCGACATACCATTCGAGGCCATGACACTGCTGAGGCGAACTCGGCCCTACTGGTTGCCATGCGCGAAACACCAAGCCTATCAGCAGGTGGACTCCTTCCATTCGCCGCCGATGAGGTGGATATGCTAGCATCACTCTGTCCCTCGCTCGGGCTTAAACCCACTATGCCGCCGCGACGCAGAGACGAGGTCCTTGCTCGTCTAAAGACATGCAAGATATTTCACTTTGCTGGCCACGGGCAGTCTGATCCGACAGACCCTTCGCGAAGCTGCTTGCTTCTTGAGGACTGGGAGACGAACCCGCTGACGGCGGGCACCCTTCGAGATCACAGGCTGCAAGACAACCCTCCCTTCTTCGCCTACCTCTCCGCTTGTTCCACCGGAGCCAACGAGTCCGAAAGATTCGCCGACGAGGGAGTCCATCTTGCCAGCGCCTTCCAGCTCGCCGGGTTCCGGCATGTCGTTGGAACGCTCTGGAGGGTATCTGATAGGCATTCCGTTCATGTGGCGAGGGTGCTGTACGAGACGATGCAGCACGAAGGCGTGACGGACCAGGCCGTCTGCAGAGGTCTTCACCGCGCTGTCAGGGCGCTGAGGGACGGTCGGATCGAGATGGAATGGCGAGACATGAATACTGCTCTGCCGAGACGAGGCGCTGATATTAGGGATATTGTTAGTTGCGACGAGGATGCCAAGCCACTTTACTGGGTTCCCTACGTTCACTTTGGCGTATAATACTACAAGCATGTAACTCTGAATCACCAATTAATTGATTATGCCCAACCCCTCGTTAGAGGAAAGCTGCCAGCACTGGAGGCCAGAGCCCATGTCTTTTTCACTCACAACCATCTTAAGGTCCATCTCAAGTTTCTCAATCTTTCATTTATGCCTCCATGTTCAACTATATCCCAAGATCTATAACTCATTGCCTCTCTCTACATCTCATCCCTAGATCATTAGGCATACTGTACGGCTCAACGCCCTCAAAGACGTGTCTCAACAGACTCTGCTGGAGCATGCCATTGGCCTGCATTACGCCGAACTGTTGTAGGGGACAAATTGCTGAGTCGGTGTGCCCGTCGATGTAGCTATTCCAGGTCAAAGGTGAGGGAGGAGTGTCAGGAAACAGTGCATTTCCATACATGTCAGCGGCTACAGCGCCCTCAAAGTCCAGGCCATTACTCCTGGTCTGGAGTAGTAGATCCACCGTACCCTGTGTCTGGTAATCAGCCCAGTGATACGGAGGTTCCATATCCGAGTCTTGCGGTTCCGACATCGCACTTTCATCGCAAGTCAACTCCTTGTCTCTGGCAAAGCTGGGCGTGGATGCAGCTTCAGATCTCTCATGTTCTTCCAGCTCGTGATACAGATCCTTCAAGCTGTCTACATCTTCGGGGAAGATGGATCGCACTTGGAGGTCGATGTCGGCGTTTGGCGGTACGCAGCCCAGAAGCGTCGCGATGTGTTGGGCGACGGGTTGACCATGCTCATTCAGGTGAGGCTCAGCCAGCTTCCAAGGCTGTGAGTTCCTAACCATACCATATAGCTTGCAGACAGTCTCTACCAGGATATACTGGGACTGCTCCAGGACCTCGGCGTATCTGTATCTACTGTCAGTGATAAGACCATAGGGGCTGTGAGAAGCATATCACCTACCCTCTAGGAGCATGCTTGAAGGTAATGGTTCTCCTGGCACTGGCTGTGCATATCTTCTGGTCGTCCTTACATCTTCTACAAGGTATCTTACCATCGCACTGTCATGTCTATGAGCTCAATTTTGACCTTTATATCACGCAGAGCTTGAGGACTTACCTTGGTCTTCTTCATTCTGCATCTCACACAAGCCTTTCGGACTTTTTGGTGAGCCTTATCCGTCATTGGTTCTTTCATGCTGCCATTGGCATGTCTGGACGCGCTCCTGGCGGATCTGCGTTTAAACGTGTGGCAATGCTGCGCCATTGGCCTGCCAGCAGAAGCAGTGTCTTCCTCTAGACTTCCGCGAGAAGAAGTCCGCCGATAGCGAGCCATATCTCAAGTTATAAGTAAACAATTCCAGCTAAGAAAAGATATATGAAATATCAACTTCTCCGCCATGAAAAGGACCTTCTCAAGGGGAAACAACGGTTTATGTATAGGCCAAGCGAGTAGCTTAAGAGTTCAAGTCAGCGCCTGAGTAATGTCATTGTTTATAATCAAAGCACCCTCGCTCAAAGTTACTGTAGTTTGGCCTACCATGTAGCTGCTAGGCACGGGTGGATAGTCGGGGTGAGCCTATTGTAAATGCCGCCAGATCCGTCGCTGAAAGCCACGCGACATGCATCATAACTCCGATAATTGCATTTGGTGCATGAAACCAGCCTGGTGACTCATTTCAATTGCCCAATCGACATGCAGCTATTCGTCCCTTGACCCTGCTTTCGTGGGGTCATAAACGCCCGACGGCTCTTCCATGTCAACGACTAGGGCCTTCCGACGAAAGAAATACTTTTGTTCGGCTAGGCCGGATACGAGAACCGAGATTAAGATGCCGTTAGTTGAACCGTAGTTTCAGTATAGTGACGGCCACAGCCGCTACAGCCGGCATAGCCGAGAAATATTATTGAAATGGCCATGCACTGAACTGACCCGCGGAATGGGATTAGCTGTGTCATATTTACTTCATAATCTTCTACGTTGAGTAAGTGAGCTTTCGGGCTGCAAAGAGATTTAATTCTGCTTGGATGAATCTGTCGAGGATTGGTTGGTTAATCAACCGTCAGTTCAAAACAACTATCCAGATCTGTTATTTGCAGCTGAGACTTGTGGCTGGGAGCTTAAATCAGCAGACAGAACCTAGTAACTTGCTGCCTGACACTCCTTCTTTAACCATGTGGCTGACAAGGCGATTTGATCGGGCCGGCT
>JAAOAY010000300.1:0-93977 GCA_013396255.1 Fusarium sp. NRRL 25303 | reverse complement strand
GTATTATATCAGAATATATTGTCTTCTGTACTTTTAGACATCGCTCCCGGTGATAACGTCCATCTCGCTCAGCGGAACAAGCTTAGTCCGAAAGATCAACTTGTGACCAACAAACATGACGATGAACAAGATCAAGCTAATGTACGCCGTGAAAAAGGAGCTGGTATCCCACTCGATAAACACCTGAAATCCACTCGTAATGATAATCAACACGCTGAAGAACAGACCGTACCAAGATAAATATGGCTGCAAAGGCGCAACGTAGGGCAATTCGGATCGAGAAATCCCTTGAAGAGCCAGGGCCTTCATGAAACGAATGTGACAGAGCGAAATGATAGCCCATGCGATAAATCCCGCAACAGAGGTAATGCTCAAGAACCAGTTGAACACAACAGTTCCGTCGTTGGACAGATTGAGGAAAGACAAAAAGCCGACAGCGGCGCAAACACCGACGGCATTATAAGGCGTTCCGAATCTGTTGGTCTTCTTCAGAAATGCCGGTGCGTGGCCCGAATCTGCCAGAGAAATTAGAATGCGGCTGCTGGAATACACATCCGAGTTTGCAGCAGTCAATACAGCAGTCAAAAGAACCGCGTTGAGGATAGAGGGTAGTACTGGAACACCAGCCAATTGAGCGACGATAACCAGAGGAGATGCCGAAGCGTCTTGTGATTCGCTGAGAAGGTCTTTGTTCGTCGATGGGATATTGAGACCGAGGAAGAAGACGGTCGCGATGAAGATTGAAAAGACGCCCCAAAAGGTCCAACGCATCGCAGAAGGGATCGTCTTGCGCGGATCCTTGGTTTCGCCTGCACCGATGGCCACCAATTCTGAGCCTTGATAACTGAAACCAGCGGTGATCAAGACCGACCAGAAGCCGACGAAACGTCCAACATCTCCCTCGACAAGATGCTCACTGAATGCTCCAGGGTCCTTCCAGTACTTAAAGCCGAGATAACCTTGATCTCCAACGCCAGCATTGACACAAATTGAAAAGATGATGAAGCCAATGATTGTGATGACCTTTATGCTCGAAAACCACATTTCGAACTCTCCGAACCAACGAACAGGCATAAAGTTGGCAGCAGTGAAGAGGACCCAGAATACAGCGATCCAGATACCGATGTTCAGTCCCTTCTCCCAGTACTGGATGATCAGTCCCGCGGCTGTTAACTCAAGCGCAAAAGTAATGGTCCAGCTGAACCAATAAATCCAACCCATGGCAAAGCCAAATGTTGGGTCGAGAAAGCGCGAGGCGTATGTTGTAAATGCACCTGCAACGGGGATATATGCTGCCATTTCGCCAAGGGCTGTCATTACTGCGAAGAGAAGACTTCCGACGAAGATAAAGGCTATGAGGAGGGAGACGGGGCCGGCTGTTGCGAGGGCGTTACCCGTGCCGATGAAGAGACCTGTACCAACTGCGGCGCCGATGGCGATGAATTGGAGGTGGCGGCCATGGAGAGCGCGTTCAAGCTCAGTGTCGTTGGTGCCATGCTCGATGGACTTGGTGGAGGGGGTCGATTCGTTTACCTCGGGGTGAGGGTCCGTCTTGGCCTGAATATCCATGGTCATGTAGTTCGTCATGGTGTGAACGACATGAGTGCAGCTCCCCAGGAACCAGATGGCGAGAGGGCTTCCTTTTCACTCCTCTGGACATCCGATTTCGGGCCATCTGATATAGCAAGTCATATCCGAATACTCGGGGCAACGTACGAGTGGTTGTGCGTCTTGTCGATGAAAGGCGAACATGTGGAGTCATGGAGTCACAAAATGCGATATCCATTATATAATAGCTTAGTGAGATGGCTTCACGATTCTCTTCTACCCCAGTTCCAGAACGAACCCCACGGAACATGTGGATCTTGGGCGTTGAGATTCGAGCACCATGATGTTGCTGCATCGCTGCATCACCCGCCTTGGCGCGACATCTTATCGGTGGCCGATCGATAAATAAACTCTTTACATTCTGGAATCAAAGATTCGATTACAATTTGCGTCTTGGCGTAGCCCTTGTTCTGGATTGAGTGAGCTAGTGAGAGGTCATGTCTAGCCAGGGCGGATGTTCAAGTTGGGCGTGGTGGGGCTTGTTGAGATGTCGCTCTAAGGCGGAGGCTACAGATCTGTGCTTGATTGCCACCTACCATATCAGGAAACCAATTGAGATTGATTGCATAAACTAAAAGAGCCTCGTGGTCTGTCCAGCATTTAAGATTTCAAGCACTGAGATCGTGAGTTTGAGTAGGCATGGCGCTTGACTGCCTATCAATCGTTGACTTGAATGTGCCATTTCTAAGCAAGCAGCAGAAAATACACATTCTGAGCTCAATCTATGAACAAAATATCTAATTTCAACTACAGTGGATAAAGGAAGTACTTATTCTCCAGATCGGTCAAGTCCAACATCGAAACATCCACCTTGACCTTCACAGTCTCACCATCCACAACCTGTTCAACATATCCTTCACCATGGTTACCGAGCGTTTCCTGTTCGGCAATCCACTGTCGTCGCTCCTTGTTTCTCTTAGAGAGGATGAACCGAATCGTTATTAACAGAATGGGCGTCAAGGTGAAACTGGCCACGATCTGAACAATCCAAGCAGGATAGTAACGCGGCCCTCCTGTCTTCCATAGCTGCGGTGAGATAATATTTGAGATTCCATAGAGCACCATGAACATGGCGTTTCGGGTGAGTCGCTTTGTATGGCCGGCACAACTGGACGATACCCAGCCAACAGAGATGATCCATGTTTGCGCGAAGCAATTCGGGGGGAGAAGAAGGCACGCAAGCATAGGAATAGTGTTGCCCCATGGAATAGTGACCATGCCAATACTACTTGCGATACAAGGTACGCACCAAAGTGCAGCCCACCAAGCGCTATGACCAGGGAAGAAGCGTATCAGAAGCGATGCTGTGATGCATGCAAGAATCGCAAACCCGCCAGAAGCGACCCAGACGAGGGTCGATCCTAATGGAGAAACTCCAAGGTCCAGGAAGAGCAAACTCTGCTGGTAAGGGAGATTGTTTGCCAGCATGAGCGTAAATCCCGAGAAGGCGAACAACCAGGAGATAGGATCCTTTAAACACTCGTAAAACTGATGCCTCTTGAAGGTCTTCTGCTCGATTGAGCTGCGGGTAGTTTCATGAATGCGGCGAATGGTGTGGACCTTCTGTTCAGTTGTCAAGAACCATGCAGTTGCAGGGTTATTGGGATACCAGAACCAGGTAATCACTGAGAGAACCAGGGATATGCCTCCAGTGATAATCATGAAGAACTTCCACGGGCTAGTGCTGGCCTTGCTATACAGCAAACCGTACGAAACAAGGCCAGTGAACATGGGCGAGCCGATGCAAGACGTGTAAAACAAAGGCTGGACTTGGTGGAGCTCTTCGGGCGTAAAAAACATAGACATCGTAATCTCAAGAGCTGGAATGACGGCGGATTCGACGAAGCCGAGGAAGAAGCGAAGAGGGATCAGGGCTCCATAGCTCTTGGCAACACAGTGGAGGAGAATGATGACAGCCCATGTAAAGATAATTCCTGAGATGAACGTGCGCAGCGGTAGCTTTTGGATGAGAAGTTGTCCAGGAATCTGACCAATAATGTAACCTGGAAGGGTTAGCTGTGTTGACCGTAGAGAGTGAGGTGACTAACCGGTGTAGAAGAGGGAGTTCAAGTTGTTGTACTCGGAGTTATTGAGACCGGTATCCTTGAAGAGCCCAAGGAGTGTAGCTTGACCTAGCGTGCTCTTGTCGACCTAAACCCGAGCGTTAGTACCAAACATCTTTAGCGATCTGGCCTCCTTACATAGAGCATAAAGTCAATGAACGTGACAAGCAAAAGGACGTGGATGTAAATCTTGCGCTTGAGCTTCCTCTTCTTCTCGGGAGTAAGTTCCCCAACTTTATGTCCGTGCTTCTCGATAAGATCAAGAGTCTCATCTGCAGCTCGGCCAGAGATAACAGCACCCTCATTGAGTGAGCTACTGGAGCTTGCGTTAGCGACCTTGGGGCCGACTCGCTTCTCGTCACTCATGTTATCGTCTACACAAAGACGAGTGGTGATAGATGATGAATAGGAATGTGAGAGCAAATGTAAATCATCGTCTTGGCGTCCTTCGATGCGCTTAAATATGCATGCAGGATCTGTCGATAGTCGGGTGCCGGCAAGATGCCTGGTGACCTACAGGGTCGATATCTTAGGTTTGCAGGGAAAATTGGCCAAAGTGGATCTGCAACCATGAGCCATTCTCATTTTAAGACCATGTGCGACTGTTGCTGGGTTTCTAGAACCTGTCTTGCATGAAAAGCGTTCGACTTTCTCACATGAACCTATCCACTCCTCGCTTTTCACCATACGGACTAGCAATCACATAATGAAAGTTGCCACAATATGTCGATTCAAGGGCGTTATTACCCTGCTAGTTGAATTTCTCGGATAGATCCTGGAGATTCCATCGAACCGCACGGTTGGGTCATGCAAGATATTTGATGTCCCCAAGACTCTAACTCCTCCGAGATGATGTTCCACGGTATTATCCAGTCGCTGTGATAGATATGTAGGACCATTAACCTGCACACTATTAACAGTAAAGAGTGGTAAAACCGTCTCTCGTTGGAGTTTAGTGTTGTATCATCTCTTTGCGGAACCACGGACTCGGGTCCGACATGCGGCTCCGTAGTGGGTACAACTCGGGTCGAAGCACATTAGTAGATCATTCATTGAGCCAAGCCCATAGGGCTATTACTCAGTAGCTTAAAGTTAGACGGGTTTGTCTTGCGGATGCGAATTGCGCAATTATTCCTTGCAGTAACGTCTTTGATAAGGGCGCGCAGTAGGCTATACGTGAACCCGTTCGGCATGAGTCCGTTATATACACGAGTGCCCACGTGGACTGATTTCGCAACAAGTAACCATGCAATTATACTATTATTTCCATGTGACCAAATCCTTTTCTTCCCGCACATCACGAGAGATGAAGGAGATGCATCCTGTCAAAGAGTCATTAGCATACCAACATACCATTTACCATCAAGGCTAACTTGCCAGTCCTCTAACGGCACTCTCTCCTCCAGCATATTCGCCGCTTGCATAGCCTGGTCAAGGTTTGCTTTGATAGCCAGCTCTTTCAGCCGATCGATGATGTACAGCCTCGCAGGTGGAGGGCAAACTTCAGATCCTGCAGCGTTTGCAAGTGGCCAGACCACATATCGCGAAGCTGTTCGGAACGGTGTATTCAGCAGCTCTAGCGAGTATGGCACACTAGCTAGCATGTCGTCAATTACATCGCTAGCTTGCAGTGCGGCCTTGATGGGAAGCTGGCTCCAGGTGACTCTAAGGGGATCGTCTTCGCTGGGTTCATTGAGGATAACTTGATGAGGATTCCGATCGAATACGCTGAATATCCACTCTTTGACTGTCAATCGCATGAGCCTAGCGGTGTTGTAGACACGAGCTGACTGTTGAGACTGATATCTGTGTATAGTATCTTTGTAAGCGCAGATCTCCGCGCCAGGAGCATTCTGTCGGTCTTCCTCGGACGTGACATTGATGATCTCGTACGGCAGTTCTTTGAAGAATGTATCGATAAACTCGACGGCCTTTTGGTCAAGGTCCATACACTCTCTCACAAATTCCGTCGCCAACATGCCTTTTCTGGTATCAGACAGTTTAGCGAATTGACAGACGAATCCAATCATGCGAGTCCTCGATATATCGAGTCCTGACTCGCCAGAAAGGGCATAATCGAAGAGTTCCAAGAAATCGTCTGCTATCGGGCTTGATTGCATTATGCAATTTGTCAACACATTGATGGCGGTATGGTGGAACAGTCTGCGCCCGAATTCAGTCTGGAATTGTTGCCTTCCTCGCATCACCAAGAGTCTTAATGAACCTTGCACGTGGAGTTCCCAGTTCCTCGTTGAGCCTCGACCTTCGAAGACTAATCCCTCGAAAGTTGAGAGCAACAGCACACGGAGAAGAGTCTTGTCGAGTATGGCTACTTTCGGATCGCTTAGATCTTGGTTTGTCCGAGTCAAGGCTTTGGAGTAGTGGTAACGGGCTGCACGCAGTAGGTCCACTCGGCGATGTTCGAGAGCTAGAGAGGCGAGAGCCGGGGCGTGAATGGCCTGTATTATGTCATCATCGATGGCGAGAGTATTTGTGTGTTCATGAAGGTACGTGAATGGGCCGGACTTTGTGAAGACAAAAAGGAAGTACCCAAGTGCAAGTTCTTCGGGAGGACTTGAGATTCGGAGGCAGTCTACCTCCATGTCGTTGTGTCTAATTGACTGGTCCGGAGAGTTGCAATCGCTGAATGAGCTGTGGGAATCGGGGCTTGCTTTTGCGTTGACACATCTCTGGCGTTGTACTTTCCGTATGACGGCTGAGGTCTGGTCTTTGATCTTGACTGAGTGAACGTCTCGATATCCAAAACAGGAGATTTTCATCCGCATGCATGTTGAACAGGAGGGCTTTTTGAGATCACACTGTAGAGGGTTAGATGTTTAAGAAGAGAACATACATACGGACCATACCTTTCTGCGCTTCTCTCGACAGGGTTCGCATGCTCGCGAAGGTTTGCCGGAGAAGACCATGATCAGATGACCGGTCTCTTATTGGCTCTTGAAAGCTCTTCGGGTTAGTCCACTCGGTAATTATGGCACTTGCTGTCAGGCCCTAGAGCTGTATGACGGATTCAATGGAGGGTGGATGGGTTAGAAAAGGCGAATGTTTCGACGAAATATCGAAGTATTTGGTGATTCCTGGGTCTACTTGCTAGCGTCGAAATGCCCACCAGATTAGGATAAGCTCGTTGTTTGGCATAACATTAGGCCGTTCAGCGATAAGCACGGCTAGTCGGCACCTATCAGAGGCCAAATGCGCTGGAGGCCTTCGCTGAGCCATTTGATCCTTGCGTCATCTCACCCCAAGGCTCTGCCGAGTGCCGGCAATTCTCTGTCGTTCAACCAAACAACGTCTACCATCTCCGCTTTATTCAAAGTCGAAGCAGCTTCATTCCATTGTCAATGCGTAGAAAGCGAAACCGGAGTCAATTAACTAAGCTAATGGGTCATGGTTCTCCAAAGTGGCGATGCACAATGGGCAGAGTATCAGTTAGTCCATTGCTGATCAGACACTCTCAGCTGTGCCTGGTCTGATTCGCAAAAACATCCTCGAGCCAATCAAGCGAAACCTGGTTCATCAACACGTAACCCCCGACCTGACAATGAAGTCCAGCCCCCGAAGTCGTCTCAAAGAGATGATACGTCGCCCGACTTCCAAGCTGCTTCGTCAACTCTTTTGCCTGCCCAGGGAAGAACATATCATTCTGGCCATCTCCTACAAAAACAGGCGCTTTGATCTTGTCCACAATGCCCTTCAAGGTGAACCCCTGGGACTTCTCCAGCAACGTGTAGGCCGAGTGAGTCTTGAATGACCACTCTCCCTGATCGATGCCCCATCGCAGAGTCGAAGGCATGCTCGCGTTGTTCTGAACCAGAGCGACCTCTTCGTCAACCTCCTTCTTCTTGCCAGCTTTGAATAGCCCAGTGATGTCCGGTCCGAATTGCTTGAACATTACTTGGCCGAAATCGAAGATCCCGTCGAGGGCGATCACTGCTGCCAGACGATGCTCAAAAGCTGCGGCACGAGGAGCAAGAATCCCGCCAAACGAGAATCCCATTAGCGCAAGCTTGCTGCTATCAACATCATTTCGAGAAAGCGCATAATCAACAATCGGTGTGACGACCCTTTCCCACTCAGGGATGAAGCCAAGGCCTTGGTACCGACGGACGGTTGGCTGTCCTGGTCCCTCATAGACGATAGCATTCATGCCTCGCTGTGTCAACGCCTCGCCCATGGTATGATACAGGTCTTCCATGGAGCCATCATATCCGTTACCCAGGATGACAGTAGGACGACGACCAGGCTTGTCCGTCTTGAAGAAGATAGCAGGGACAGTAAAGTTGTCAGCCTGTAGCTCAACACGCTCGCCGGGAATGGGCAGGAGCTGCATTGCTTTGTCAAAGGCATCGGCCTGCTGCTTCCAGAGCGACATGATCCTAGGATCACTCCAGTTCCCATGCAGGAATGCATCAGCAGAGCGATAATAGGTCGAGGCCCTGAAGAACGCATTTCGCGCAGAAACAGGATGCTTCTTGCAGTCGATTGCCTTTGCTTGGTCGTGAACACGAGTCGCAAGGTCGTAGTACGCTTGATAGTAGCTTTCGAAGTCGCCCGTCTTGATCTGACTCGCCGCGACGAGGATCTCCCCGATATCCGCCCCTTGGTACGGAGCTGTGGCCAAGGTGGCCATGACGTTGAAGTTGAAGTCAACGTCCGGGATTATTTGTAGCATGGCGTCATTCTTGGAGCCGTGACTGCGGCGTAAGTTTGTCTCTGATGGAAGGGCATTTGCAACAGCCTGTTGAACAGTAACATTAGTATATGTTGCATCTCCAATAAATACGGGACTTACCGATTGGAGAGATGTCAGAAAGACGAGGAGGGCCGCGTTGCTCAATTTCATGTTGATAATTTTCTGTGCTAGAATAGTGTAGAGGTGTTTGAATAACTCGTTTTGATGCAACATGAGGGAAATCCGATTGTGCAGTGTCTCGGCCATTTTATACACATTCTTGATCCTTAAATATGAGCATTCACTTGAGGTACTTCAAGAGCTTTCTCTTCCCGTCACTATACGGGCATAGCGGCATGGAGTGATCGACGACTGCGGACCGTCAGCTTACTAGCCGAAAGTCCCGCCATCTGAAAGCCTACTGTATCCGGCACGTATTTCGACGTAATATTCGGATTACCTAGCTCAGGTTGGCACTCGTTACGTCGATTCAATACTGTGAACGGCTGAGATACCCGGTAAACATCATCGCCTCAGCACAGCCGTATGCTGCATACGCTGGGACGAATCAAACGAGTGACAGGATGCATCTCATGTAGGTCCTGCCTGGCAAGTGGGCTTCTCATCCAGGCACTTGATGTCGCCCGAATCATCAGCTATACAACAACACGCTCGGCAGCAGCCTGCCGCAATGTAACACCCTGTTGGCCATTAGTATTAGCTTATGCTGCATTGACAAGTCAAACTGTTGCTCACCAACGGGACATCCAATGGGGTCTCCAACCTTCTGGTACCTACAGTCCCAACATTCATGATAGAGCCAACACTATCAGGAACACGGGGGAAATGGCATATTCCTCGATTTAGCAGCTGGAATCAGAAACAAGCTGTTTGACGGTTTAGGGCGTGCTGGACGAGATTTGAGTGACAAGAATAAGCTCACCATCAGGATGTTCTGAACAGACAGACCAACACAGCAAATAGCCTAGCGACACCATGATGTTTTGGAATGGTTCTGCCAAGTTCGAAATAAGCTCTAATTGATGACTCCCTCGAGTCCAAAAGTGAAAAGACTCTCTAGAAAGGGTTTGTTACACAAGAGTGGTTCGCCTTGGATTCTTACTTCCATTATATTGCTAAGTCTATTCTATTCAAACGCGCAATTCACTTCAAAATACAACCTACAGTGATTTCAACCTGACGCCCTTCGTTTCGCTAACTCAATGTAATTGTCCAGTGCTTATAGGAGGCGCTAGCTTCACCACAAGCTAAAAGAATATATCAGTAATCTCTTCGACATATCGTAGCCGCAATGGTTACTCACCCACTCAATGTCATCATATGACTTAAAGAGTCGTCCTATTCTTTTGCTCTTCCTTTCGCCTTTGTCTAACTTCTCTTGTGCGTCTTGGGCCTTCCTTTTGTTTGATCTTTTGTTGAGAGCTCGACCAGCCATGGCAAGAGGGTCTTGTCGTCCCATGTCTGATCTTTCTGGTAGGATATCATTCACAAAGGCAATTCGAGGTCCATAAGTGCTTAGTCTATCAACTGGTGACGTGGTGTATGGCACATCTCGAAGTCCATGAGAGGAGATGCACAGTTCCATATCAAGGTCTTGGGTCTTGATGATACTAGAGCTTCGTTAGCATGAGTTCCTTGACTGCAAGAAATACGTACCATATCTCGAGTCCGTTGGGGGCAAATATCTCCATATTGGCCTCTGATAAAGCCTTTGAAACTATCGATGCATGGCCGAACGCCGTAGCAAGACCAATGCCGGCTTGACCTGCCATGAGTCCGATACTGGCAAAACCAGGCCTGACGGATAGGTTTGTCAATTTACAAAGCCGTACAGATTGAATTAAGTAACTTACAGAAACCACCCGGCTATGTTGGCACCCTTTTGGAACAATTGTGCCTCTGGGTTGGGTACGCGGGCGAGATTGATCTCATCCACGACTTGAAGGAATTGATCGCGTGAGATACCGTACCTGCTGATTTCGGAGCTATAACCACGTAGGAAGGGCTCTCCTGCTCCGAATGCAATCTGCGGGAGAATCAGAGGTCGGAACTCAGTGTTTTGGAAGGACAGTTGGCCGGAGGAGAATCGTGTATCCGTAGACATGGTCTCAGGGGAAGAAAAACTATATGATGGATGTTGATAGACATTGCTTTGTGAAGGCATCTGGCTGCTTCTAGGTCGACTGCTCAAGGGTGCATTGTAAGCGTGCAGTAAATATGAGGGCGGTTCGTCGTTATAGAGACATCCAGGCTGTTGCTGGCTGCTGAAACCATCTCGAGCAGAGAAATTCTCTGTCTCAGGCGATCGATCCTTCGACTTCTGATTATGATTTTGTCTTGTGCGTGGCTGACCTCCTTGAGACGAGGATGGAAATGCATCATAAGGCGACAGATCTCGTCGTGTTGGTGGCATTTGCCTTGAATTATAAGGGGATCTCTTTTTCTGGCTACTCTCTGCTGCAGCGTCTACGGCTGAGCCGATCGTGTCTCTTAGAATGCCCATGGTGCGTTTGTGTTTGTAAGTGGTCTAGGAATTAGGAGTAAAATGAAGTATTTTGGTATCGCTGAGAAGATAGCCAGGACCAAGACTTATATATACGTAAATGACGACTGAATATCATCAACATCTGTTGAAGTGCCAAAATCAGTAAGTCTATCGACATATTTTTGGTCGACTCATACAAGCTTTCAACATTAGGGCTGAGCATTCAGAGGGTAAGCGTTAGACCAATGACCGGATTTGCCGATTACCGTGATGCTTGTCTGGTAGCGTCGAAATGGCCACCGAATCGAGTAAGTCAGACGACGATTCGCAGCAGTCGACAGGCAACACAGAGGTAAAACGAATTTTATTCGCAAATAAGTTCCATAAAGTCTCAGGCCGACTCTAAAGTCTGTGACTCGGCATTTCATCGTCAGTCGAGGATGCACAGCCCTACGACAACCCTGGTAAGTAATGCTATTCACTTGAATGACTACATATCACCTCTTGCGCTTTCTGACTGTCGAACAAGTGGCGGCAGAGGCCTCTACTCTACTAAGTGGCCTGCTGCTTGTCCTGAGGGTTTGTCCAACCCTAGCCATATCTTGTGCCATTTCTGGGACATGCATGGAAGGGCCCTTCAAGAGGACGCGTTCGTTTCAACCAATAATAAACAGCATTGCAACTCGTGAACAACTCGTGAAGCGTGACGCGACCTTTTCGCGCCATTGCTTATCTTATCTTATCTTATCTTTCGAGGTCACCCGGTCTACTAAGGACGAAAAGTGCACACAAATATTTAACTTCACCAGTCGAACAAAGAATGGACAAAGTGCTTTTGGCAGGGCATTCAGCCAATAGACCGGAAGGTATGAAGTGGATTCGCTTGAGGACTTGGCTGTCATCAGGATCCCCGTCAATCAATCTCTACATGTTCTGCTTCTGAGGCTATCGTTATCTTATCGTCTTATCGTGGTGTTGGACTTTGCAAGCAATAACTTACCCTGAACAACATTTGACATTTAATAATTCCCAACAAACCTTCCAATATAATGGTAAGTACGAAAAGGAAATTGTGATATCTGCTCATATTGACTTTGAGTATCCGACGTGAAAAATGCTGACAGGTACCACTGTCGTGCTTGTCCCTTAACAGATAATGCTTGTTACTGCGCCAAATTGAATCTTATTTGTTAGTGTCATAACACTTCCAGAACTCCCAATGTCACAACCAACTTCGGTAAAAAAGATTCGTTGCGTGGCAACTGGAATGATGTGCGCCCATTTGGGTGACATATTTAAAAAGGCACGATATGTGATGCCCTGACTCTCATAGAGTCTTATTGATGTTTAAGTATAATCGTGTATTGTTGATGTTCTATTTCCACTTCAACAGTTGTTGCTCTATTGCACCAAATGGTCATCATAGCTTCTTCAACTGTACGACGGACGGCTTTCAGAAGTCGGAACGATGAAGATGAAACTGTCACACGAGTCTTGTGATACTGTACCACAGATTATTGGTTGCCGAATACTAAGACACTCTGACAGACGGCTTGGCACTACGCAGAGTAGCATAGTGAACGAGTCTACTGAGCAGCTCATGTGACAAACCTTCCGTGAACGGGAACTTTTTGGCCACAGAATTGAAGCCAGTACAAAGGTTTCAGTCTGGACCGTTGATCGAGCAAACGGTCTCACGGTCAGGCCACCAGTCATCAAAGTTCGAGTCCCAGAATCACCGCCCCGTGCATCCAGCCAAAGACGCGGGCATCGTCTCGGGAACGCCTCTCAGGTCATTGACTCCTGTTGATTGGAAATCCAAAGTAGCGGAAAGTCGGCCTACCCAGACTCTGGGCGCCAAGATCTTACCCCAGAGAAGCCCAGTGCATGCTTGCATGTTCCCAAGTTCTGCAAGCTCTTCCACACCATTACGAGAATAGGTCGTTGTATTTATACTCATTTGAGAAAAGCCACTTGGAGATCTACGCGGCTATGTCGGCAAGCTTTCGCTTGGCTGTAGCTAAGCTACTGCCGAGTAGCTGATGTTTTTGACATTGCTACGCTGCTGTTTAGTGAGCTGGATGCTGCCTTTCACCAAAGCGCTTGATCATCAGAAGCATCACGAGACTTGCAATCACTAAAATGCCTATTGCCGTTTGAAGGTCTTCTGTTTGAAGTTCAAGACGATGAGAAATGATAGTTAAACTGGAGACTGGTACGAGATGAACGTGACTCTGAGTCAAGTCTCGAATGCTTCGGCAAGCACCGAGATTGTACAAATTTCGCTATTCCTGACAAGTTCGAGATCAACCTGAGGCACAGTCGGACCAGAACTTTAACTCCTCAGGACTCAGGAGCCCAGTCACATCATGGAATGATAAGATAAGGTGCGGAATGGTAGCATGGTTGCTCAATAGAGATCTCAATGAGCCCTCAAAAACACAAATCTGATGCTTGGGAATAGTCTATTATAGTCTAGAATCGGCCAAGCAGGCCAAGAGAGGCATCCTTGACGGGATATCGGCCCAGCCTCTGGGCGGCCTGGGCAGCCGTTGTTCTGGGTCAGTCATCAACCCTAACCCACGAAATGACCTCTTTTCGGTGCGGGCCAGCCGCTGTCAGTCACGTTGTACGAAAAGCAGTATTTTCAGGTGAAAATTCGGAATGTCATCCCATCAAGCCGATCAACAGCCTGCGGTGGAAAACCGTTACCGCTGCTCGTCAAAGGCGCTGCCGCCTTGATCTGTCAAACGATTTCGGAGGCTAACCTTGTTGAGCCCGGCAAGTTGGTCTTCGACTTCCGTCGATTCATTCGTTCATTGGTAAACATGCGGACCCATACGGCACCTGTGACTGGAGAAGAGAAAAGCTTACCCCAGATCATTGCGGAGGGTTACAATCCCGCTTTTTCCGCGTGTGTCTTTTCTTATTTGGGGATCAAAGTGCCATGGGGTCGGAGGAGTCGGGCCGTAAACGAAACTATTATTCGTGGAGAATTGGTCGTTTGGAATGCGGGGGAGTAAGCTTGTCTTGACCATGAACGCTCGTGAAATAAGCACTGCTTTGACCAACTTTATTGTGAGATCGAATGTCACGAAGATCAAGTCGATAAACTTGTGGAGAAAAGAGTCATCATCTGGGGCATGAACCCTTCAGAATATTCGTAAATCTCGAGAATAAACTCTAAAGGCAATAAGGGACACAGCAGATTCCCCTAATCTCATCCTATTCATAGCAGTCTCGCGGTCTGGAACTTTTGTCCACTTCCAGCGGCAAGGATCTCGACCAATCACCCAACGGGAACCCGGGCCGGCCAACACAAAGAGTTCCTCCTTACCTTAAACAGAATAAGCACGAGGGGACAGTAATTCTAGCCTCCACGTCTAACCCGCATCCCTCTCCACGGGGAATCGTAAGAGCCACCTCGGCTGCCCGCAAAGTGAGCCGACCAAATGCCAGAGAAGGCAGCACGTTAGATGCAAGGCGGACCACGGAGCCGACAGAAGCACGATCACTACTCATCGAACGAGCGAGTGTTAAGCGCCGCTGGCACACTTGAATCGGGGCCCAGCGCACATGACTGCATCATCGGATAACGAATCAGACTCTTGGTGCGTCAATACCGAATTCTCGCTTCCCCATCCCACGTGAATTTCGCGTTCAGGGATAGGACTTGGCCGTTCTGGTCAGATCAGTCTAGGCCGTAAGAGTGTAGCACTCGATTCAGCTCTCGGAAGGTTGACCGTCGATCCGTGGCCCTGGACGGACAGACTTACCAGCCCTTTCAGATCTTTGTGGGTTGTATCGGATCTGCAGACCGTGTTCCATTGTGTAGCAGTTGGCAGGCACACGGACGGACTCAATTTGCGATGCAGACGAACACCACCATCCCCAGCATCTCAAAATTTAATATATATTCCCTGGATCCATCTTGGATCCCAGAGTCTCGTTTCCTGCTCAGACCCATCTCAATCATCAATCAACAAAACACCCAGAAAGATAATTCACAGCGTCGGCGCTGAAACATCAACATGGGATCCGAATCCATCCACAGCGATAGGCACGATGAGAAGAACGTGCGTCTCTCTCCGCTCACCAACGCAATTGAGAAAATACTGACTTCGTTTGGTAGCCGAAGCACGAGGTCGCCATCGTCAAGACGGCCATTGGTGACGAGGCCTTCCAACAGGCCTTGATCAAGGAGCCCCCGCCCAAGATCGCCGCTCCTATCCTTATCTTCGCCAGCATGGTCGCTTTTTGCTGTTCCACCGCCAACGGTTACGACGGTTCCCTTTTCGGAACTCTTCTCTCCAACGATGACTTCAAGACGTTCTTCGATGTTGATAACAAGGGTATCGGTGCCGGTATGTCTCTTAAAACTCGATCTGCTTTTGACGCTTCGAAACTGACACTGTCCCTCTCCAGGCATCGTCACTTCCATGTACCAGATTGGTTCCGTCGTTGCTATCCCTGCCGTTGGCCCTGCTATTGATACCTGGGGACGTCGTGTCGGTATGACCATTGGTTCTTTCATCATCATCATCGGTGTCGTTATCCAGATCGCCTGTATCAAGACCGCCAGTGTCGATCAGTTCATGGCTGGTCGTTTCTTCCTCGGTTTCGGTGTCTCAATCGCCGCTGCTGCTGGCCCAACTTACGTCGTCGAGGTTTCTCACCCTGCTCACCGTGGTATCATCACCGGTCTTTACAACGTCATGTGGCCCGTTGGTGCTCTTGTTGCTAGCAGTGCTGCTCTCGGAGGTTGGACGTACAAGGGAACTAACACCTCTTGGATGATCTCTGTCTGTCTCCAGCTCATGTTCCCTTGCACCATCTTCTTCTGCGCCATGCTGCTCCCTGAGTCGCCTCGATGGCTGTACACCCGTGGACAGAAGGAACTTGCGACATCGAACCTTATCAAACTCCACGGCCATGGAAACCCTGACAGCGAATGGGTCAAGCTCCAGCTTCACGAGTACGAAGAACACCTTGAGATGGACGGTAGCGACAAGCGATGGTGGGACTACCGTGCTCTGTTCCGCAACAAGGCTTCCATCTACCGTCTCACCTGCAACTGCCTCGTCTCTCTCTTTGGCCAGTGGGCTGGCAACAGCATCGTCTCCTATTACCTCAGTGCTTTCCTCGACACTGCCGGTATCAAGGAGGGAAGGACACAGACTAAGGTTGCCCTGGGCATGAACGCTGTCCAGATTGTCTTCGCCGCTATCGGTGCTGGTTTTACTGACACTGTCGGTCGCCGCCCCATGCTTATCGTTGTCAACCTTGTTTGCGCTCTTTGCTGGGTCGGCGTCACTGTCCCTGCCTCTATTGCCAACATTACCGATCTCGACGACAAGGCCCAAACCGACGCTGTCACCCCCCCTGTCAGCAAGGCTATTCTGGCCTGGGTCTACCTCTTCCAGATCTTCTACTCTGTTGGCTGGACTCCTCTCCAGGCCCTCTACCCCGTTGAGGTCCTCAGCTACGAGATCCGAGCCAAGGGTATGGCTTTCAGCTCTCTCTTCACCAACGCCGCCATGCTTGTCATGCAGTTCGGTATTCCCGTCGCTCTGAAGAACATCGCGTGGAAGACTTACATTGTTTTCTGCATCTGGTGTGTTTGCCAGTCCATCATCCTCTACTTCCTCGTCCCTGAGACCAAGAACCGCACCCTTGAGGAGCTTGACCACATCTTCTCCTCTGACAGCCCCGTCAAGACTTCCACGCAGAAGAAGCTCTTCGAGGCTGATTCCCATGCCAACATTGTCCACATTGAGCCTGCCGTTGCGGATCCCAGCAAGGTCTAGATGCTAGACAATCATTCTTTTCGACAACCAATGTTGTCATTTGCAAACAATCGCAGTCCTTTTGCAGCAGTTGAAGTTCAGATTGGATGAAGTAGGATATAAGTAGGCTGTCAACCAGATATATGCTCCGATTAATTAGTTTAATAAATTCTATGGGAGCGATATGCTTTAAGTTTCAGACTTACCTGAAATACCTTGCTCCTTTCACAGTGACCAAGCGAGCTTTAGCAGTGGTGTCAGCGATGGCCCAGTGAGATGCCCCTTGTAGTTTGGCTCGTGGTATGCTGCTCTTTGTTTGAAGTGTCACAGTGTATGAATTGACACGGAAACAAGCATCTATAAGAATGCTCAGCCGAGAGCCGATGCCTGCGTTTTACACGAGCTACAAGACATGTTGTGATGATAGCTAGTTCAAATCTGACAAGAAGTATCTCAATATGGGTAGATCCTTCCGATAGCTCTGAGTATCTAGTCAAAGAAACATTAGTATGGCTTCAGAAGAAAAAAGAGAAAGAGGGAGAGAGAGAGCATGACAGGGCATGAGCTCCGCGAAGGAAAAGAAAAAGAAGATGACAATGAAGAGTGCAGGATGCAGGACACGGCAGCTGCTACTGTGATGTAAGAATAAGCGAGCACCAGAGTCCTGCTCAGGTATGACAGCCCCACCGGATAAATCCAGGATAAAAGCGCTGGTCAAGGTCCAGACGTAGTTATGAACTTCTTTAGGCAGTAGCTTTGGTTGCAATTTTAACTGAACCAACACGCATTTATCCGAGCAGGCATGATCAGATGACCTCGTATAACAGATAGAACCAATAACCAACAAGAAAAACATCAGGTCATAGAGACTCATTCTAGCTCACCGTTTATTCAACCTATATCTCCTTATCTAGCCGCAGTTCTTCCTTTAAGATTTGAAGGCTCCGTTGTTGAAGGATATTGAATCGGCAGACAGGGATAAAATTATTGCCTGTTAGCTGTTTTCTCGATACTGCCACTGATTATAAGGCGCAGTAGTAATGGAAATAAAGATGAAAACATTTGTGAGGTAGGTGGGTATAAGATCACAGAACCACATGGATGATAGTGGAGTTGTCTGAGTCTCGTGTTCCAAACAGCTAATGATTGAAGTTTAGGCCTCGACTGAGAATTGTTCGGAACCAACATGCATATAAAGCTGCCAGGCTTTTCCGGCAACCCCGAGAGAGACAGAACCAACAACAAACACATGCGGAAGCAACGACATCTTGAGCTTGGAACTTAATTTTCTGTTACATTCAACTGGAGACTTTCTTATCGCACCTTTTCATGGACCTGTCTTCTGACAACGGAGCCGAAAGCCGACTAAACTCTTGATTGGTCAGAACGAAGACGACGTATAGAGCCATAACGAAGCCGGGAAGAGAATGAGAACGCCTCGAGAACCCTAAATCCAGGTGTTAAGGTAGATATAGAAGGTAACTCCATTGTTCAATCCTGCATAGAAAACATAATATCAGTGTTACGTACCATTTTCTGACACCAATGTAGTAATAGCGGCTTAAATTAAGCAATGGACTTTTATTAAGTCATAGAAAGCTCGTGATTCTGTGCCTCCTTATCGGCCTAGAGTCCCGAGATAGAGTGGGGGGTTATGGTCACACGGCAGCAGTAGACCTGTTGGTTAGATTGTTGATTCCACTGACACAAGATACTGACATTTAAACCTAATGATGTGATTGTATCGCGAAAAGGTTACCAGATCTGTCTATACTACAGCAATGTGCCGCATACGTTGGAAGTCTAGAACAGTCGTGTTCTGTGAACGTGGACGTATTGAGAATAGGTACCCACGACATCGCCGGATGTACTCACTAACGCTCATACCTCTCAAGTTCAATCACGCCCGACAGGGATTCAAGATTAGGAAGCGCGTCGCATATCGTTCGTTTAGTTGGAGTTGCCCGGACTTTCGAGGATCAGATAGGCCGACGAGAAAACTATGCACGGCGCTGATATTGGAAAGCAATCTAGGATGCTGCTTTATTTCGGGGTCCGCTCTGTCTATATAAATAGGGGAATACTCTCTCTCCTTCATGGATCTTTTCACCATCGTTGCATTCAACTCAACAAAGACAATCTACTCTCGCCCACTTGGAACTATCTTCCTCACGAGTAAGTTACTTGAAGAGTTCCTTAAGGCTACCGAACATGGCTCATCAGTTCTCATAGTCATCATGAAGTCCACTCTTACCACTGCGGCTCTTGTCCTTTTCCTTCTCGGTAGTGGAGAGGCGGCCCGTATTGAGATTGACAAGACAACCGGGCCAGGCCTTATCCCTGTCTACTCTTCAGCCTACTATGGCGATGATGGCAAGGAGTACATGCTGGGCGCTTTCGATGATGGCTGTAAGAAAACGAATTACAGCTGGATTAGGCAGATATGCTTGGATTCTGGCAAGGAGAGGGGACACATCGTCTACTCTGGTGGTACCAAAAAATGCTTCAGAATGACAAAGCAGTCTTCGAAGCTTTGTGGCGGTTCGGAGAGCTGCTGGGGTGGCGTTTGCAATAGGTGTTGGCACTATGTGTATACCGAAGCCAAGTGTACCTGGTAAGGCAAGATCTCAGCACAATCAGTCTTTGCTACGTGTTTCTATTCAGTTTTCTAGGTTATCAGGCGGTTTAATCCTCATACTTTCATTACATTAGTAGTCATAGTAAAATTCAATTTGCTTTCCCCGTAGAACTGCCGACCCTAGCAAGGTCGAAGCGTTGGGCAATTCTTCTTTGAACAAGTAAGGCTGTCATAGTTCGCAAACTATTGCACTCTTTTTGCAGAAATCAGAGTTTAGACTGGGTGAAGTAGCATATGAATGATTGCCAACGAGATGTATCCTCCGATTAATTAGTCTTAATAAATTTGATGGTGGCAATACTGATATTTTCATTTTGGCGGTGACGATGACCCATTGATTATAGGTCTTTATAAGTATTAGCTTGTGGCAACAGAACTGCTAGCTTCCTCACCTGGTATGACAAATCTTACCATTTACTGGGAACATTTAAGCAACCAATACCTAGTTAGAGACAATGGGTCATCGAAGCATACTCTGAGCCGAAGGTCAACTGCCGTATGACACATGGAACAGCCAGCACAGAATAACGAGCGTTGTGTTGGGTCCAACAATGTTCTTCGGTCTCGAGTGGGAAGGCTTCTCCAAGTATCGAGTGGAACTGCCAGAGCATTGAGTGCTTTCAGTTAATACCAGAACCCTACCGCCACGACGAAAGACATTGACTGAAGATATGTTGTGAGACTTGGTGTAGGAAGTGAAGCGTCGATCTATCTGTTTTCTTTCAGATCGGAATGCAAACAGGTTAGCCAAGCCTCTCCTATTCCCAATCATCCAGGAAGTCCCTAAGTTCAGAAATGAAGAGATATTTCCAGGAATGCGAGAGAAACTGCGTGTAAGTGAGATTCAAAAGTCGGACAAAGCTGACGTGAAAAACTTAACATGGTCATCTGTATGATGTTCTGATGAGCAAGCATCAGGATCCTATCTAAATGGTGTCGCCTCACCGGGTAAATACAATCGAAGTTCCTGAAGGGCCTGGAATCAAATTCTAGGCCCCCGAACCTTTTTAAACAGTGACCTCGCTTAGAAGTTGTCTGAACCAACATGCATATATTTTTACAGGGGTGGTCAGATGACCTTGCACGACAGACACGACCAACAACAATAGAGAAAATCGGGCCACTGCTCCCTGTCAAATTAGCAATGCATGCTGAAATTATTGGTAGGATGTTATTGAGCTCTATTGATCTTACGAGACTTTTGCGCAAGGTTTTAAATGGGTCATGTTGCGATATGCCAAGAAGTCTCTTTCAACCACGGGAAAGGAAGGCGAAGGACGAACCTGTTATTAGGCTGGGATCCAACATTCTGGTCACAGTAGATGGAGTGATTGCCCCTATCTACGACAAAAGGGAAGGAAAACGAGCGGACTCTCGATGTTCAATGTCCAGGTCCTAAGAAAGACTAAGCCACCATATACTGAGCGTTTCAAGTATCTGGGCAATGTTGCAGCAACTGGAAAGGTGAAGAATCTGCCTTAGTTTGATCGCCGAACTGGCAATACCGTCAGTCTGTGCCTCTTTTTATCCACTTATAATTCGCTAGACAGTAGGATTGACGGGCATACCGCAAGCGATAAAGCTGTTGGTTTCGAGTTGGCCAAGACATATCGCCACCTGATGACATGACTGATATCTCAACATAGTTAACAGCGCGCCGAAGCCCTGGCAATGCGCCGCACGCTGTGTAGGACCAGAACAATGCTTTTGTAGAAGCCTATGCCGATGTTCCGTAACCTTCGGCCAACATCAGTGAAGCTATTTAGAAACCCACATATGTCTTACGTTGAACCTTGCATGGCAGGGGCTCATGGTTGTGACGTGCATGGGCTGCTTTCTGGCACAGTCGGCCGCCATGTTCAAGAGTCTAACTTGAGGCATTAAAGAATTACATCACGATAGTTCACGTAAGTTATCGAAAACACGTGGTTATCTAATCTACAGTTTCTCTATATGAGGGATCGAAACCCTCTGTATATTTGTTTGCTTCTCCAGATTCTTCATCATCTCCCGATCTAACTCACCAACTACAATCAACTTTACACAACTCGACACTTGCTCTCTCTACAAGTCAGTGACTTCACTAGATTTATTCACAGACACGATTCAAGGCTCACAAGCTCTACAGTCACCATGAAGTTTACTCTTCCAACCGCGGCCTTCGCCCTCTCCTTGCTCGGTGCCGCTGATGGCGCTCGCATCGAGACCTATGTCACCACGGGACCACAGATCCTCACCAATTATAGCTCTGCTTATCTTGGTGATGACGGGAAATGGTACACGCTTGGTCTTGGCTTCAGAGACGGCTGTCGAAAGACCAAGTTTGATTGGATTAAGGAGGCCTGCATTGATGACCACAAGCACAGGGCGCACATTGTGTATTCAGGTGGCACAAAGAAATGCTTCAAGCGAACAAGTGACACATCCAAGGCTTGCGGTGGCTCCGAGGGTTGCTGGCAAGGTGTCTGCCAGAGATGCTGGACGTACGTCTACACTGAAACAAAGTGTACCTGGTGAGATCGAAGGTACATACACGGTCGGTCCTTACTGCTAGCTTTCCTGTTTGAATTGGAGGACTCTTAGTTTGGGCTTTTCTTCGTCATGTCATTACAGTAGTATTTATAGTCAAATTCGATTTCTTTATGCAGTCACTATTACTAGTCTACTGGTTCAGTAGCTTGTCTAGAGTTAAAGTGCTAATTCTAGAGCTCGGTTGAATCATCACTAAGTCTGTCTTATTATCGAATATGCTAACATTTCCATGAGGTTTTCGGTGCTATTCCAGTTGACTAAGCTACAAGTTATAGAAGTCCGCCGCGTTTTGGTATTCCACTGCTGGACTTCAGCGATCATGGTGGTATGGGATATTTTCCCAGAAGCTTTCAAGTATAACCATACTGGTGTTTCTTTCTGGCGACATTTAGGGAAATTTAAATAATACTTTTTTGAGTTAGCTGGAAGATTCAAGAGAGATTTGTCTTCCTGTCTCTCAACAGAGCCAGATCAACACCCCCTTGGAGAGCCATGGGGAATCAGGGTGACTTGAAACCTCGGAGCTTTCGAATTCTGCAATTATAATCTTCATCTAGACTACTGTAGTAGCAATCGTGACATCGTAGTGTCAAGCTGGCTTTATGACTAGATAAGCTAACCATAGTGCTATATCATATCTAGGACAACGTTTGCAGATAAGACACTGCATGCAAAATAGAGAAGGATGCTTTGTCTATAGTCCTAAGTATTCTGCTTTTAAGGCCGTCTAAAGAGCTATCATCTCGGTTATTTTTTATCAGAAAAGTGCTGCAACAATCAGTCAGGCATTTTGGCGTAATGTTTAAGTTATGAGCCAGATGTGCTATTTGCAGTTGAATCTTATGGCTTAGAGCTATATCAATAGAAAAAAACATAGTATCTATTCGACCTCTTATTTAATAATGATTTTTTTATAATTCTAACCGGCAGTGAATTAAATAGTAATAAATATCCCACTATAGTTCAAATCACTTACTCTTACATATAACTACTATCGCAACAGTTCACAGTATCACTCCAAAGGAAGCCATGAAGATTAGGTCGAGAGGGCTAATAAGGAGGATGTGTATATAGTAGTGGAAGTGCAACGTGTTAGATCCATATTCCACATACAAATTTCAAAGTCGATAGAAAGCGGAACCCTGGCAGTAGTTCTACCCTCGAATGGAAGAACATATAAGAATTGCCTGAACTAGCTACTTGCAAGTGTTTATTTAGATGGGCTACTGCTTCCGTTGGCCCGAATATGTACACGGAATGGAATAATGTCTAGATCTGATGTACATGTTGTCTCAGCGTCCTGTTTGTGTTATGCTTTACATGTAAGAAGCGTCGTAGAAGCCCTTGGAAGCGTAGTTTCCAGACAGGACAGTAGAGATAGAGACTGCATTGGAGAGTTTGGTGGCAAAAGAGGCCCGCTGGCCCTGAGAACCAGCACCAGTGTTACCGTACTCTCCGAACAGTACGTGAGCAGTGTTCTCCTCACCAGTGTTCCAAATAGACCAGCCCTTAGAGTTGATGACAGAGCTCATGTTAGTCTTCTGGAAGACAACACGCGCATACTGGCGCCAAGGTCGACCAAGGTAGTATGCGCCGTTGGCGACGGTGTTGCCGGCAGCTGCGGCAATGTTGCAGTTGTTGAAGACGTAGTAAGACATGTTGGAGTCAGAGTCACGGCCATTGGCTGTTTGGAGTCAGTGATTATGCTTGATATTCAAGGAAGAATAGCATACCAGTGATGTAGCCAACTGAGGCGGCGACAACTCGGAGGTCAATCTTCTCGAACCAGGCGGAAGCAGTCTGGCCGAAAATGAAGTCGGTAGCACCCTGAATAAGGCATTTAGAGTACAGCTGGTAGCCCTGCTGGGCAAGAAGAGTATCTTGGAATCCAGTGAGAGCAACACCGCTACGGCTAGTTAGTAATAATCATGGTCGAGTTGCCAGTTGACTTACTAGTATCCACTGTCGGCATAGGCGCTCAAAGCAACAGCTTGGCTACCCTGTCCATAAGTGTTGGCAACATTGACGTTGTAGAGCTTGAAATTGGCAGCCTTCACACGGAGGGTAGCAGTGCCGTCGTTGTTCAGACCATCAGCCTGGCTCTTCTTGGCTGTGATGGTGACCTTGTTGCCGCTATATCCGCTAGTGTCGGTAGTGTAGCCGTAGATAGACAGTTGAGCGCTGCGACTAGGAACGAGGACCTGCTCGTTGTAGGTACCCTGGTCAATGAAGATGCACTGCTTTCCAGATGCCGTGGTCGAGAGAGAGTCGACTGCAGCTTGAACAGTACCGAATTGTCCGCTTCCAGGTGACTTCTTGACAGTTATACATCCGGAGGGCGCAGTTGTTCGACTAGCAGCGAATGCCGCTGTGACGAAACTCAATGTTGTAAGGAACTTCATGGTGATGTATGTAGATCAGGATAACCGAAACAAGCCAATGATGAGAAACAGAACCACCGGGAAAATGTCAGTGTCAAGAGTCTGAGTATTTATGTAGCATTTTTAAACTTCATCTCTTTGTAAATCATCATATAACTCCAACTCTATACTCCAGACACAGCTCAAGGGAGTTTCTTGTGATTGGTGGAGAATAGTTTGTTCATTAAAAATACGAGGCCCCTGCTCCAGAATCATCCGGTTTGTCCGGAGCGTAAGCTTCCGCTGTTGGTTTCAGCCGTTTCAAGTCGATTGCCATGCCCCCAAAGTGACTAACTCGAATGAGTGTAGCAGCCCATTTCGATCGGACTGTGGCCAGATCTAGATGCAGTTTGAGCTGCTTCGTTTGGTGGATTAATCGTTTGCCATGTTTTCATCCCGCAGATGAGAAAATCCGGGGTACACGCGTTTCACGCACTTGCAGAGCCCTTCATTTCCTCCACTAGCTAGCTAGTGGACACTTGCAAATGAAGGCCAGGGTACGCGCTCAAAGTCAAAATCAAGTGCCGTTTATGTTGCATTGAACACAATTAATGACCAAGGATAATGATACGAAACTCAAATAAAAACGTAACACAAAGCATGCACGCCCGCGGGCCGAAGTGAAATGTTGACAGAGGAGTAAGTGAATTGATCTCTGGACACAGAGTCTAAAGTAGACTATGGATACATGTAATCGCCCCCAACAGCCCAGGACCGCCATCCAGAGAATCTCCATCCAGTCGTCGATATTACATACGTGTCTATCGTGCACTATTTTAGGCCGAGTATGCGGCAACACCCATAAAACCATAAGATCATCAGAAGATAAGAATGTTAAGCATCCACTGCACAGAAACAGACATCCCACTGAGAAAGTAAGAAGGTAAGGTGCGGGTGCCCCAGAGCAACGGAGTGGAAATAGAAGAACGAAGCGAAGATTATGCGGCTACATAGTCGCTAATCGTTTCTGTGAGAATGTCAGTGGGGGTCGATGCGGATAGGACGGGAGTACTAACAGAGGAGAGCAATAGCACCCATGGCAAGGAGAGCCAGGACGGGGCGGACACGCTCACCACCGGAAACGATGACAACATCATCACCAGAAGGCTTGCCACCCTTCTTGCAAACGGTGGGCTCAACATAGGGAGTGACGTCCCAAGGGTTGAAGCCGAGGCAGGTGGTGTAGGCAGTCTTGCAGGTCTCAATGATGGCACCGGAAGCGTCGCAGCAGGCCTTGTAGACAGTGGTGCACTCAATAGCGCACTCCTCATCGGAGCCAGACTTGCTGGAGCTGTCGGACTTGGAGCCAGAGGTCTTGGAGGAGTCATCGGACTTGCTGGAGCTGGAGCTGGAGCCTCCGTTGTTGTTTCCCTTGGAGCCGGAGTCCTCTCCGTGCTTGCAGACAGTAGGCTTGACGAAGGGGGTAACGTCCCAGGGGTTGTAGCCAAGGCAGACAACGTACTCCTTCTTGCAGACCTCGATGTCATGACCGTCAATGGAGCAGCACTCATCGTAGACAGTGGTGCACTGGACACAGCACTCCTCCTCGGAGCTGGAGCTGGAGTTAGAGCTGGAACCGCCGTTGTTGTTTCCCTTGGAACCAGAGTCCTCTCCGTGCTTGCAAACTGTGGGCTTGACGAAGGGGGTAACATCCCAAGGGTTGTAGCCGAGGCAGACGGTGTACTTCTCCTTGCAGATAGCAATATCGGCACCAGGGACGGCACAGCACTCATCATAGACAGTAGTGCACTGGACGCAGCACTCCTCAACGGTAACCTCAACCTCCTTGTGACCGTAGTCGGTCTTGCCAGAGTCTCCGTGCTTGCAGACAGTAGGCTTCTCCCAAGGGACAACAATGAAGGGGTTGTATCCAAGGCAGATGGTGTACTCCTTCTTGCAAACCTCAATATCAGAGCCGGGGATCTTGCAGCACTCGTCATAGACAGTAGTGCACTCAATGCAGCATTGCTCAACATCGACCTCGACATCGGAGTGCTCGTAGGACTTGTCGTACTTGGAGTTGTAGTAAGATTCGCCGTGCTTGGACTCATACTCCTTGTAGTAAGACTCCTCGTGCTTGCAGACAGAAGGCACCTCCCAGGGGACGACGATGAAGGGGTTGTATCCGAGGCAGACAGTGTACTTCTCCTTGCAGATAGCGATATCAGCACCAGGAACAGCGCAGCACTCATCGTAGATGGTGGTGCACTCAAGGCAGCAGTATTCGGGAGTGTAGTAACCAGAGTGGTAGCCGGAGTGGTAAGAAGAGGTGGAGTAAGAAGAAGAAGAGTAGTAGTAGCCGTACTTCTCCTCGAAGTAAGAGCTGGTGTACTTGGACTCGTACTCAATGTAGTAGCTCTTGTCGTGCTTGCAGCTGGTGGGCTTGACGAAGACAGACTCGTAGGGGTTGTAGCCGAGACAGATGGTGTACTGGTTCTTACAGACCTGAATATCAGAGCCCTCAATGCTGCAGCAGTCCTCATACACGGTGGTACACTCGATGCTGCAGATCTCGGGGGTGAAGCAGGTTCCAGTGCCGCACTCACACTTGCCAGGGACGGGAGACTTGGTGGGTCTGGCCATGGTGGTCATGGTGGTGGTGAAAGTGACGGGCAGCTGGGAGGTGACCGAGGTGGGGACGTTCATGCCACCAGAGGTGGAGAAGTCGGTGGTAGAAGGTCCAGGAGTAGTCGTCTGGGCGAGGCCAGTCGAGCTCAAGGCCACGGTCAAAAGACCAGACAAGCCGAGGGAGTATCTCATCTTGGGCGATGTATATCAGAAGAAAAGAGAGTGATTAAGTTGGATGTAAAACAGAAAACAAAAAGAGTGAATGTGAAAATGGGTTAGTAAAGAGTGGCAGACGCAACCGGCTGTGAACGAGTGATGCTGGCTGAGCTGAGGAAGTTGATTTGGAGAGATATCTACAGCCTTCTTATACTCAGAAGTTCACGCGAGAGCTTCCCTCGGAAACAATCAGATTAGTTTCGTTTAGGGCCACGATGGATCAGTCCGGAATCTGGGGTAGAGCCGCTGGAATTGGGGAAATTCGATATTTCCCCAGATTAGAGTGCCAGCCTGCCAAAGGCATCAAAGTTCAAGGTTCAAGGGGTCAAAGATTTACCTCACGCGAGACATGTCCCTTGAGAATGTTTCAGATGCATATTTGATAGGTTTCATCAGATGACCTCGTATTTGAGCGAAGAATGCTGCAATGCCAAGAAGGTATTGAAGGGGGTCATGTTATTGCCGGCTTGGCAAATAAAAGTTTTGGTGTTGGCCTGAACCACATATTCCATACACAATATCATGCCCAGATTTTCTCCTTCAACTCTTTCTTGGCCCAAAAATCTCCGAAAAGGTTCCGTCGTTGCAACTGATTTACAGTCGGGGACAAATGTCGGCTCATGAGTTGAAGGGATAGTGAACACAATGTCTCGGACCATCGGTTTAGTCACAGCCGTCCCTCCACAATTGCCCAATCACGGCTTTTGAACCATTAAAACCTCATTTCTGGGGTGGAATCTGACTTGCCGACGACCGATGCCCAGACTGCTTGGCTCGCCGGCTGAAGCAATCCAGCGTATAAGCTTTCCTTAAGCTTGAACCAAGATTCCTAGACCCCCTTTCATATAGGCGAGGACCACGATAGGGCGGAGTGAGACCCAGCCATCTTATTCCAATATCAGTCGACTTTGAGATTTCTGTTTCTTCGCGAGAACGGGGTCGTCAAAGCGTGTTTAGTTTTTGGGAGAAATCGACTGAACCAGAAGCTCAAGACATTGGAAAACTGAAAGACAACGCGCCCAAATTCATCAAAGGTACTATATTAATCATAATATCAGGCTTTCAGACTGTCGACCGCCAGCCGACGTCCGGAACTCGCGAGGAAATTTGTGGCACTAGATTCATATCAAAAGGTCTCAGGTGATCCTCGAGAATGTCTCACTACCGCCCGAGTCTCGTAAATAAACAACTATGCATTTTTTTAACCTTGTATATCTTATCCGTCTAGCTTTGCATGCCAGCCTTAACGCAGAAATAACACGGCGCGCCACTAGTTAGACGAGACGACAGATGCACCAGACCGGGTCGGAGAAATGAGCATGAGTCGGAACATCGCGATCGGGATCATCGGGTGACCAATTAATAGGGGTTGCGGAATGAACCCTACTGTTTCGGGATGTGTTTTGGCATGATTAGGGTAATATTGAGTCTGGTGTCATGAATGTTGAGGCCAGTTGTAGATCCACATCCCATTCTGATAGTCGCTTGCCGAACATGAGGTTGTAGAGGACATAGCGAACAAGATGGTTCAGCCCAAGTCGCTCAAGTCCTCCAGCGTCTTCAACCATCTTCATGGCGCCCAGTACATGTTTTGCAGCGACAAGATGGTCTCCACAAGTAATCTACATGGTCAGCATGTCATGTTAACTATCTCTACCCTATCGATGAACTCACCTCATCAAGGGCGAGAACTGTGGTCATTGCAACTGCATTCCGACGCGACGGAAGACTCTGCGACCAAAGCCCCTTCCGAAGGCTTTGTAAGTAGTATTGCTTGTACTGAATGGCCAACAATGCGTACTCATCGCGGAGCTCAACTTCAGCCAAGTATCGACATGCTGCAAGCAGACAGCCTCGTAGAAGAACCGGATCAGTAGAAACGAAGAAGATCCAGTTGCTTCTGATCTCAGCTGCTTGTTCTGCAATGTCCATGATTATAGGGCAATGTGCAATTTGGGAGGGCAAGACAGTTTGAAGATCTACGCGGGGCTGGTTAGAATGCTACCCTACGCCAATCATGCCAAACTCACATTGACTAAAGATGGAGTGCTCAAATGTCGAGAGCGATTTAATAAAATATATTATGTTACTTGGCTGAAAATCGCCAGGTAACGTGAAAGGCACAGATGATAATTTTTGTAGTTTGCTGGTCGATGGGAGGGTTAGTCCCGTAAGCAGATTGTTTGGTTCATCATGGTTTTTTGTACTTTGTTGTCTCTTTTGGCCATGGTACTCCGCTATTTTCTGTTTCCGTGTCCGTGCATGGGCGACGCGAGCTGCGTGAGAGTGAGCCTTTCGCGTCGTTTTGGCTGAAGCACGTTGCCCAGGATCGGTCACAGTAATAAATTGCATGCTGAGAGAGATTGACGCGTGTAGTTAAAGAATCGATATCAATTATCACTGTCTGTCACGATTAGAGATGCTTTTGAGCAATGTATTGATGACGATGCTTAATAATTCACAATTTCATGCCAAGAAGTGCTCCTACTCTATTGAGCCTAGTCTAATCAAACTAACTACATATGGTAAGAGACCTCACGACCAGCCTCTGCAAACACGGCGTTAAGAGCAGCAGCAACTTCTTCAGGCAGCGGCCCCTCCTCAATCACATCGACATTGCTCTCAAGCTGTTGGGGACTAGATGCACCAACAATCAGTCCGTCCCCATATTTCTTGTCGAGAATGCTGTGATGCGCCGTCCATCTGAGGGCTGCAGCATGCCCTCCAATGTTATGCTTGGCGAACACTTCAATGGCCTTGTCAACGGCTCCAACAACGGACGGCTTGATGTAGAGCGAATTAGTGATGCTTCCTGATTTGTGCTACAAGATGTCAGTCACGTATTGAGAACAAATTTCGCCCAGAATTTCTACTCACTGCCGGGTCAAATCGTCCATTTGGAACAGGATTTTTGTGACTTCCCGAAAAGAGGCCGCCAGCAGCAGGACTATAGGCATAGAATGCCATGCCATTCTTTCGAAGAACAGGAAACAGCTCTTTCTCTCCGGCGCGAACAAGTGCGTTATAGTGACCCTGATAGACAACAGGCTTGACGAAACCTCTCTTTTCACAAATATCGATCATCTCTTGAACTTCATCGGCTCGGAAGTTGGAGATGCCCCAAGTTTTGATCTTGCCATCTTTATGGGCCGTGTTGAGAGCTTCAAGAGCAGGCTCAATCGGGTTATTGCGATCAGGTACGTGAAGATAATAAACATTGATTTGGTTGATCTTCAGAAGCTTGAGTGAGTTGTCGATATCATGAGTAATGTTCTCCTTGGTATGGCCCTTCATGAAATCTGCTTTGGTGTCGATACTGAATCGCTCGCCTGCGTTGACGGCACCGAGACGAGGCTCAGAGCTATAGGGAGCCTGGGGCGAATAGACTGCAGCTGTGTCGAGCTGAGTATAGCCTCGTCTGGCGAAGGCATTGATAAAGGCATTAACTTCATCTGGAGTATCATAACGAGCCCAAGGGTCAGCTTCCTTGTCTCCGACCTGCAAAAGTGTCTGATTAGTTTTAATTCAAGCAAATACGTCCAACTACTCACGTTTGCGGCTCCAAGAATCAACCTGAGAGGTGATTTTCCAGCGGAAGTCATGACGTCTTGCTTTGGCAGTGAAGGTGAGTATAAGTGATTAGATGTGAATGATTGAATGAAGAACTGGAGACTATCATAGTGAACACGTTGGATTTATATACTGCTCGAAAGCAAACATGTTGTACAAGCCTTCATTTTCGTAAATCTGCCAAGGAGTGCTGTTGCCAATTACGGAAAGCGTCAGAAAGATCTTCTGGAGGCTTGATTCGTCCGAGTTGACTACGCCAAGACATGCAGTTTCCTATTGGGGAATGTGCTGAAGCCTCATGTCTAGCACTCGGTTTCGATATGACGGAGGAACCCCATTAAGATGCATTTGTAATGCGGATTTTGAGCAGATTGCATTACAAATCACCCTGTGAGCGCAGAGATATCTGGACTTCAGGTTGTAAAATCCATTTGTTGTGTCACTATCTAGCACTCGGGTCTGAGATGACACTAAGCTACATAGTTGGCCTCCATCCAGCCACCATCAACGTATATCTCCTGCTTCGTCATGAATCTACTCTCATCTCCCAGTAAGAAAGCGATTGAGGCAGCAATCTCCTCTGGCTTGGAGTAGCGCTTGATAATTGATGTCAAGTGATCGCCCTCCGTCATCGTCCATGTACCTGCACCATTAGGCAAGTGTAGAGGCTGGCGGATCATATCGGTATCAATACATCCTCTGTCATATATGTAAGTTAGTGGTTGACGTCTCATGGAAGATTACTCACGGGCATAGAAGGTTGACTCTGATGGGGTTCTTGGGGTACTTGGCACCACCTTCGTATGCAGCTGATTGACTCAAGCCGCGGATGGCGTTCTTGGAGGCCGCGTATGCCCCCATATTTCCAGAAGCATACTTAACCTGTTGACTGCCGCAGTTGACGATGCTGCCTCCGGGTTTCATGTTCCTCATCTCGTACTTGATACTGTTGAAGGTGCCGATGACATTCACATCCAGAACCTCCTTCAACTCCTCGACTTCAAGGTCTTCAATGGGGTGGATGCTTTTGTTCATCTTGGCTATCAACGGCTTAGCATTTGTCTTTCACGAGGTGTCGGGAGTTAATCATCCCACCTGCAACATTTGCAGCACCGTCTAGCTCTCCCCACTTGGCAACAGTCCCTTCAATCCATGCTTTGACATCATCTGGGTTCCTGACATCTGTAGGAAAATAGATGACCCGATCCTTGACATCAGGGATATCCTGCTCGATGCCAGCAACAGCTTTCCTCAGATTTTCCTCCGAAGTAGCAGCCATGGAAACCTTAGCTCCACGTACCAGAAGGTAGCGCGAGAGGGCCAGGCCTGTCCCGCGACTAGCGCCAGAGACAACGATGACCTTGTCTTGGAAAGGGTACGGGTTTGCCATTCTTAGAATCGTAAAAAGAAAAACTGATATTAGAAATGCAACACGTTAGAGAATGGAGTATCGGCTGCCGCTGTTTACTGGGTAGACTATATAGGGGACTCCATGTGCTTCTCAAGCAAGCCAAGTGCCAAGCTTTGGGTCGTCCTGGAGGGGGATTGAGTGATAATTACACAACGACCAGGAGCAGAAGAAGCTGCCAATCTCTTGGTATGGAGCACTTAAAATGGAGCTTGTTGAGTCGTGGGATATGGTCAACAGGGAAGATATTGAGTCGTTGCGTTATCTCTTTCCCCGAGGGAATATCGCGCCCAATAGAACGGAAGTGATCATCACGTAGTGTTGCATCGTCTAACGATCCCACAACAAACCCGTTTCGAAAAGGAGGGCTGCCTTGGTACTCGCTGACTGGGTCTTGATCCCTACAGCAGAACCGGTTGAGTTACATTGTGTAGGCGAGAAATCTGAGCATTACAGGGAACGGCTCGAAGGATTGAACAGCTCATGCACCGTGACCAATCCCAGTTCTGCATGTTGTGGGTCTGCAAGAGCGGAAACAAAGCTCTTAACCTCTCATTTCTTTTTCCTCTTAGGTTTTATCAAAGGCGCCAAACGAAACCTGTACGAGAATTTTATTACCGTTAGCGTTGACGGGAGGGAACAGTCTGCCTAACCTCCAGCGGTCCGGTCCGTGGCTCTCATTTCTAGTGCTGCTTCTGAGGAGTTTAGTAACGGAGCGAAAATAAGATTTGTGGGCTTGCGTGGATCTCCTGACAAGGATCAGATCGTTATTCCAAGACGAGACTGTTGTTTTCTCTTTTCACATGATTCTCTAGGAAAGATACAAGGGTTAAGAGAGGTCCTCCCCGGCGAATGAGGAAAGAAAAAGAAGGTCAGACCACTAAACGGTGAAGGCGACAAAAGAAAGCAAAAGTGACATATCGCCAAACATAGTGGGACTGCAGAAACTGAGAATTTGAGACGAGAGGTCGCCTATGAGAAGGAGGGGAAAGCAAAAAACCTCAACGGAGCTTGGTAATCGAAGATCGTTACAGTACTCCGTATGCTGCGATGTTGTGTCGGATGAATATTGCTGAGTATGATGCCACAGGCCCCTTTACAGATCAAGATGTTCTGTCCCAGCCCGGTGGCCTGGAGACGCAAGGGATTTCAGCCCTGTTGTTCCTGAAGCAAGCCCCATATATAATAACGGATAACAAGCACGCTACAGAAGTGATCTGCAGCCGTTGGATCATGTTTGCGAAAATCATGGGTCAGCATTGTCTCAACGCTGGCCAGCGGCCTTGGCCCGGTGCAAGGAACGTATCATGATGCTTTACGGCTCATTGCCCGGAATCCTACCAATAAAGAGGTTCAGCATATTGTTCGAATAGATATTAGTAGGTCATGCGTTTGCTGTCAATGTGGATCTCGCATCAGACAAAGCAAAACCATTAGGTCGGAAACCGCCAATGCCGAGCTGGTTCCCCTGAAGACGGTTGCAATTAGCCCACTTTCCTTTCTTTATCAAGCGAATCGCATCTTTAGCCATGGAGAACTTGACGGGAAAAAAAAGGAATAACATGTTGGCTGGACGTTTCTCAGGGCAAAAGTGCCAAAGCTTGAGCGCGGAGGGTCTTACCTCACTCTTCGCTGGCTTTGAACTGTAGGTCATAGTGACAAGTGAGGCGTCCGAGATTTCAACAAGTTCCTAAGGTCTGGCATAAAATCCTTTACCAGGCCCCCAGAGCGGACATCGGTCTTGTCGCCTCGGGTGCGTGACGGGAAGATCATCCTTGATGAAGAGTAGTGGAACCGTTGCAGACGAAAAAGAAAGCTCCTGACAACGTCCGCCGTTGAAACAGAATAAGGAATAAGCTTGCAGATCTCAAGATTTCGAGATAGATTAACATTAACGCACCTCCCATCTGAAGATTGTTGATTTACTACTTGGTTCTTGGCCCTACCCAAACTTGAACTTCACTCCACGATCAACCGATACTGTTGCGGTCGAGTCGCAAATCGCCATGGCTGAGGAGGTGTATATGATGGAGCCGCCCAAGGGGCAGGACAGGTGGGGAGCTGGTAGTGCTGCGACCATACAGATCATTTTAGGTGCTTGTCTGTTCACACTTGGAACGATCGTTTATGGACTCCGGATCTTGACCAGAGTGCGGCTGCTCAAGAACCCTCTTCGTCTTGACGACTGTATGTCTCTACTTTCAGATCTAGGGTTTGGTAGAGCTAATCTCATATGCAGTCCTCACTGGCGCTTCGCTTATAGCATGTTGGGTCTTTTATGCATGCACCATGGGCAGTAAGTCGTCCCATTCCTATCAACACATACATACTCACAAAGACAGTGGTTGCCCAGGGAGGCTGTGCTACCAACTTCTGGCAGGTGACTCAATCTCAATACGAGTCATTGCTCAAAGTACGTTTTCGAATTCACATATTCGTCCTCGAGATGGCTCACGTCTTGTAGTGGACTATCCCCGTCAACATCTTCTACATGCTGTCCTCCGATCTCGCCAAGATTTCTCTTCTTTTCTTCTATCTCCGCCTCTCACCCGAACGAACCTTTCGAATCGTCATCTATGTCCTGATCAGCCTCTTTGGTCTTTATGCCCTCATCTACGCTATGATTAGTCTTTTTGGCTGCCAGCCCATCAAGGCCTCGTGGGACCTTGCCGCTCAAGCGACGGGCAAATGCGTGGACAAGTTCGGCTTCTTCTTGGCTGCGTCGGTTGCCAACGTAGTCATGGATCTGGTAATTTTGCTGCTGCCGTTGCGGATTGTCATCCCGCTACAAATCCCTCGTCGACAGAAGATGTCACTTCTGTTTCTGTTCACTACTGGTGGCTTGTGAGTAATTTTCCCTGAATCACTTGATTGACGTACTGAAATCTCCAGTGTTATCATCGTTGCCGTCTACAATTGTGTTCTCACTGTCAAGCTATTCAGTAGCCCCAACTACACCTGGGGCCTTGCATACGAACTCTGCTGGATGTACGCTGAGTTGACTGGCTGTGTCATATGTGCATCTGCCAGCTCTCTCAAGCCATTCTTCAAGCGCATCCTACCCACCATCTTCACCAGTCATGGCGCCAGCTACGGTGGGCCGTCGGGAGCAACAGGCGGATCTAATGCCATCAAGAGCCGAAGACAGTTGAGCCGCAAGCAAGCTGATGCCATCGAACTCCAATCTGGAGATGACTCCGAGTTAGGCAGAAAGGTTACCGATGACGATGAAGTTACACTCTGGCCAAAGCCACAGCAAAGTTTCGACAATGGCAATCACCAGGTCTTGGTGACTGCGCCTGGAGTAGGTTCCGGTGTTGCTGGTTCATGCAGAAGCAACTCCCATTACCACAGAAACGGTAAAGCTGACGGCATCGAGATTATTTCAACGACGGAGGTTATGTACAGTCCTAGGTAGAAGAGTTTCCTTTGGTCATAAATAGAATCTTATCGAGCAGCGTCACTGAAAAAGAACAACATGGAGACTGAGCGATCAATAACGGTCTACTAACCATGACAGGCTATCGCACGGGTGTGTACCCAGAATATCTAAAGACCCTTCCAGAAGAAAGTCTTGGGTAAGATAAAGTCCGCCCGTGTAATTTCATCTTTCGGATTTGAGCTGGAAGCAAGTATCACGGTGTACTTTCCAGCTTCAGCCTTCCACTTCGATGCCTCCTGGCACCAGAATGACAGTGAATACTTATCAAGAGTAAGCTCAGCGGTCTTGGCCTCGTTGACATCCACAGTGACCTTGGTAAATGCCTTCAACTCTCTGATTGGCCGTTGAAGAGAACTGTCCGCGTGGTGGATGTAGAGCTGAACAACTTCTGCACCTGCAAATGCGCCCTTGTTGGTGATATCGACCGTAAGACGCATTTGGTGATCAGCCGCTGGTGTAAACTCCTTGGGAACAGTGAGATTTGAGTATTCGAACTTCGAGTACGAAAGACCGTGACCAAAGTAGAAGAGCGGCTCTCGATCAACCATCTCGTAGTATCGATGACCGATAAAGACACCTTCACCATACACAATGTCGTAGTCCGCCTTGGAGAAGGTGAGATACGCTGGCGTATGCTTGACGGATTTGGGGAATGTTAGTGAGAGCCTTCCAGAGGGATTGACCTTGCCGAAAAGAACATCAGCCATGCCATGGCCTGTCTCTTGGCCGCCAAACCAGGCGTGAAGAAGAGTCGGGGCTTGAGACTCCCAAGGCATCTCGATGGGCATCCCTGATTGCGTAATGATAATCTGGAATGCGTCAGCCTAAGCGTTTCGGCTAAAGAAAAGTCAGCTTACAGCATCGGGGTTGGCCTCCAAAACAGCCGATATCAATTCGTCCACGCGACCGGGAAGTCTCAAGTGTTTCCTGTCGCTGCCCTCATACTCGAAATCTGACGATAAGCCAGTGATAACTATGGGGACATCAACCTTCTTGGCGAGTTCCACGGCATCCTTGATACCCTGGTCTTCGTCGTAGAGCTCAAAAACTCCAACGCGGCCAGCCAGCGTTTGTGCAGTGCCAACACCGCCCGAGAGGCTCTCGTTGACTTGAAGCACCTCGAGGTCAAGTACCTGGCCCTTCTCGAATTCGCCCTCATAGAACCTCTCCATGGACAGACGGTTGAAGCAAGGTGTTGAGTCAGTTTTTGGAGGCTGGCTTGTCCACAGATCGATAGCCTCCTTGCCGTTAATGATGAGCTTTCCCTTTCCAGAAGTGCTAAAGCCAAACTTGAGTTTTCCCGACTCGTGAATAGTGTACTTGGCTTTCGCTCTGGCATAAAATTTGGTTGGGAGTGTCGCGTGGTAGCTCTCTGGAACATCGACCAGCTGCTTCTCGGCTGTAGTTGAGACAAGAACCTTGGAATTGGGGTTCTCTTGCGGGTCATCTCCAAAGATCTCGACAAACCAGCCCTCGGAATCTGAATCTGGGGGTGTATGACCCTTAATGAGGGGACTAAATCGGAAAGCTGTTTGTAGTGTTAGCACGTGTGTAGCGACGGTGGCATAATGCGTGACTTGCAATTGCAACCTGGAGTATATGTGATATTCTCCTCTCCTACAACTTCCTTGATTGCGTTGTATGGGGTAATGCCATAGTAAGGCTCAACCTCGGCACTTCCACCACCGCAGAGAGCAGGGTTCTTGACATGATCTCCAATCAGTCCGAACTTCAGGTCCTTCGGGTTCTTGATCGGTAGTCTTTGCTTGTCGTTCTTCAACAGCACTACTGACTCAGCCACCAGCTGTCGAATCAGGGCACGTTGTTCTGGCGTATCCGATTGAGGGGCCTTTCCTGATTTCTCGCCCGCCTTGCACTTATTTACAAGGTTCAGGACGTTCTCGACGGCCGTATCTACTGTTGTTTTGGACACCTTCCGAGAGTTGACAGCAATACTGAGGCGCTTCCCTCTCCAATCTGTTGGTCCAGGCATTTCGAGGTCCAAGCCAGCATTGATCGCTTCGGATGTGCTGTATGTGCCGAACCAATCACTCATAACAAGTCCCTTGAACCCCCATTCTTCACGCAGGATCTCCTTCATCAGTAGAGGATCCTCACTTACATGAATTCCGTTGATCTTGTTATAGGATGTCATGATCGTCCAGGGGTCTGATCCTCGAAGGGCGAGCTGGAAGGGTAGCATGTGAACTTCTCGGAGGGTGCGTTCGGTCATGACCACGTTGTCCTCGATACTGTTGTCAGACTGGTCGTGAGCTGCATAGTGCTTGACGCTTGTTGCGACGCCCTGCTCTTGAACGCCGTTGATGTAATGCGCTCCCAAGGTTCCGCTGAGAAAAGGGTCTTCGCCAAAAGCTTCGAAGCCACGACCGATCAATGGCGAGCGTTGCAGGCAAAGTGTCGGTGCTAGCAAGACATGAACACCGCGAACCTTGGCTTCTTCACCAAGCAGGCTTCCGATTTTGTGGATGAGTTCAGTGTTGAAGGTAGCGCCCATTCCTGTAGCCGATGGTAGCATTGGACTCGGCATCTAGCGGTCTGTTAGTTCATGCTACTCAGACATTGAGGGGTACTCACACGAGTAAACGACCGCCGGCCTCGAATTCCATGAGGGCCATCTGAAGTCTGGCCTGTCAGCTTCTTCTTTATTTTCCTGTTTGGCATCTCAGACTTACAATAAGCGCAGGAATTCCATGCTTGTCGAGACCCGTCATACGAAACGATCCCTGGCCCGCCAGAAGCTCCACCTTCTCATCCAGCGTCAAGTTGCTCAACAGAGCTTCAACATCTACAAGATTTGATTCGGGCATTTTGTCTGAGGTTTCCAACAAGTGTATAATAATAATAGAAGAGATTCTTCATGGAATTGGGTCAAACGCTGAGTTTTGTTGAATTGGCACTGCTCAGCAGGATTTAGCCGTCGGCTGTTCGGGCCGCTAAAATTACAGGTCCCCTCACGTTGGATTGAGGTATTTGGTCTTTGGCACATCTTGGCAACACGATCGTCGGGGTGACTGTCAACCTTTATTTTGCTTGGTGGAGACTCCGCTCTACCTTAATAACCATGACAAAGTCTTTGTAATTGACACTAGTTGCAAAGCTGGGGTAACTGCATGCTGACAGCTCAGCAGCTGGATCCATGGTTTGAGAATACCAAGTCGAAGGACCATAGATAATCCTAGGAATATTTCACCTAGTATAACTCACGCTGGCTTTTGCCCAATAGTGACCAACGCTCGAAACATGGCACCCTCTTCCTTGACTTCTTTCTCAAACCTCTCAGCCAAGTTCTCATGCATAGAGTCAGATAGCTGGACACCAAGGGCTTATGCCGTCAGTCAAATTCTCATACACCTTAGAAGCTGAGACTCACCCTTTGCACCCTCAAGGAGACTCGGGATGGTAATCACGAAAGGCTGCCACGATAACTCGGCTGCCTCATCGTCACCCAGCAGCTTGCCCATGGGCAGGTCTACTGAATGGACAGCCACGTTCTCGAGTCCTGCTGCCTCGAATGCGCCCGGCAGTTTGCGAATACAATCGGATCCCATACCCATACCATCGAACATGGCTGCGATGAGGTTGCTCACATCTCTCCACGCTGGACCTACGTTGGGCCGGTCTCTTAGATCAAAATCAAGCTCGTGGACCTGAAGCCAACCTCCAGGGGCAACCGTCGCTGTCTGGAATCAGTAAGGTGGCCAATAAAGGTAGAGAGGTAGATATGAACTCTTGCTTACTTACAGGCAAGATGATCAATGGCTTTCTGGTAGCCCACCTTGGCAGCTCCAAGGATGCTATACCTCATGTGTGTCAAGTCAAATGCTCCGACAAGTTGGTCTCTAGGAAATTCACAAAGGTCATAAACCTCAAAGTGAACCCCCCTTTCGGAATCGGGTAGAAAGGCCTCGACAATATCAGCGCCAACGAGCTGAGCAGATGGAGGAACCTGCTTCTTCAGGTCTCGAAGCAAAACTCCTAATATTCCTGTTAGTCAAGTTGATACCTTTGACAGTCGTGATATTACCATCGGCGCACCCGACGTCAAGAATCTTGAGTCCTTCTTTATCCAAGGGTATGGGTGCAAAGACAATCTTGTTGTTCAGGCATCTCTGAACCCAGGCATGCTGTTTCTGGAGCCGCTCTACCTCTCGGCTTATTTCCCAGGGATAGTCAGCTTTGTTCTTGGAGCTCATTGTGCAAGGGAGATCGAATAATCTGTCTGTGATCGTAGTAGATTGGGCGATACTGAGTGCAGTAGCTTCTGTGAGGATTGAGCTAAATTGCAGGAGGTCTTATATGGTCATAGAACTTAACGTACTACAAATTTCGGTAATTTTCTCACCTAGTCAAGTCTCCCTACAAATCTCTCCGGACATCAAGAAAAGTCTCCGGGCTTCTGAAAAGTCTCCATGAAGATTTAAAGCGATAACCATGACTAGTTAGTGCTTATGGTTTGGCAACTCTCGTAAGCTGGAATTGACCAGGACACCGCCAGGGTCCTTTCGTTGATGACTTGATAGAGCTGAAGGATCTCTTCCTCTCTCTCATCTTGGACCTGGGATTCATTTTGATACGAAGCTTGCACAGATAGGAGCCGAGAACCAAGTGTTGGCAGTCAGTGGCTAATCTCACGTAATTTCAGCGTGTCATTCCGTTGGTGTTCAACCTTACAGCTGTTTACCCTCCCCTCTAATGACCTGGTCCTAGACCTAAAATACATGCCTGACAAGTGAACAGTCAGAGTCTTTCCCAGCGATTGTATCCCCCAGGCTGGGGCTGATCCCATGGATGATGTCTACCGTTAGAGGCTAGAAAGAGGTTCATTGATAGCATCTTAGATCAAGGCCAATGCTTCCAAGTCCGCGTCATAAGGCAAGGTACCACTAAAGGATCAAATGCTCGCACTTCCTTGGAAGTAAATCTCAGCGAGAATAACAACATCACTACGGAGGCTTTACCTGTTTAGTTGACAAGATCCTTTCTCACAAGAACTTCTCATGATAATTGAACTTTGAATATAGTGGATTCAAATGGTCATAGCCAAAAGGCAGTTATAAGATAGGTTGACATCGCTACATTAAAACAGAATATGCCACACGCGTTTCCAAGCAGGGCCGTTGGCAAGCTGCTCGCGATAAGCATTGATGGTATCCCAATCGTGCTCGCGACGACCGGTATCGAGATCAATCTCGCTGACCTTTCTCCATCCCTCTCGCTTCCAGATGTATCCAATAGCATAGAAAAGAATGACAACGGGCAGAGCCAGGTATGACTCGAAGAAGCCCTCAGCAGTACCGAGTGATCCATCAAGATTGGTGATAGCAGTGTAGAACTGCGCAATAAGAACGATGACGATGAGGATGAGTCCAACCCAAGAGCCCCAGACTCCGAAGACGTGCTGGAAGGGGATTTCATCCAAAGTGTGACCATGGTACTTCCAAGCCTGTCGGAATCGGATATGGCAAAGGCAGATAGAGCCCCAGGTAAACAAAGCAGCCAGACCAGACAAAGCCTGAAGCCAAACGAAGACGGTATTTCCATCACCACTAACACTGATGTATCCAAGAGCACCGATGGCGATGATGGACACAACCGCAGGAAGAGGACGACCAGATTTATCAATGAAAGAGAAGAATCTGGGAGCATAGCCCTGTTGCGCGAGTGCGACAAGAGTTCGGCTACCGCCGTAGACGCAGGAGACACCGATAGACAAGACGGAAACAAGGATGATGACGTTCATGAACGAATCGTACCCCTTCAGATGAGCGTTGGCGGCAGCGATGACGAAAGGAGAGGCACTAGGGTCGTCGTTGCCGGCGTTCAGAAGTCTGGGGTCCTTAGAGCTGACGAGGAAACCGACAAGGAGAAGTCCAACTACGTAGAAGAGAGTGATTCGCCAGAAGACCTGCTTGATGGCGCCAGGGAGAGACTTGGCGGGGTTCTTGGCTTCGGCAGCGGCGAGACCGACAAGTTCTGTTCCACTGAAGGAGAAGGCCGCAGTGACGAACACACCTGGTATATGTTAGTTACCGAAGAATCTCACGGGAAAGGGGGCTTATATCGTACCACAGAAGCCTCGGAAACCGTGCTGGAAAGCACCCGGGTCGTACCAAAGCTTGGCGCCCTGGTAGGTGCTATACTCTCCATCAGAAGGACCTCCACCGCAAACGAGGACGACAGCGACGATCATGAAGATGACGGTGGCAGATAGCTTAAGCAATGCAGCCCAGAACTCTTCCTCGGCGTAACCAAGAGTTCCAAAGATATTGACGAGGATAATAACAGCAAGGAAGACCTATAGTACGTCAGTCGACAGGTTCACGATAACTTCATGGGGGCTGAACTTACGCTGACCCAGATAGCTACGCTAGTGTGCGGAGCCCAGTATTGGATGACTGTACCGCAAACTGTCAATTCAAGAGGAAGAACGAAAGCCCATTGCATGACATAGTTCCAACCCATGGCGAAACCCCAAGAAGGATCAACAAATCGGTTGGCATAGCTGGCGACTTGTTAGCTTACATCTTGATTGGGAATTGGCAGAACTCACGTATAGAAACCACCGGAGACGGGATACATGACAGCAAGTTCACCGAGAGCATAGACAACGTTGAAGATCATGACACCCATGATCAAGAAACCAATAGTCAATGAACCAGGGCCACCAGTCTGCAGAGCAGAACCGCTACCGACGAAGAAACCAGCACCAATACTGCAAAGGAGTTAGTACACCACGTCAATATTAGCGCGTCATCATTTAGCAGGGCGGCAATAAGCCGGTGTTGCATGATGACGACAAAACGAAAATGACTGACCTGCCACCAATGGCGATCATGTTAAGATGACGAGGCTTCATCTCACGCTGCAACTCAGCAGTACCCTTTGCGTAATCATCATGGGGAGCGAATGAGCCGGGAGTAAGCCCATTGCGCAGTGCCCACGACTGCTTGGGGCCATCTTCGATGGGCTCAGTGGTGCCCTGCTTCTCATCATATCGTGGTGAAGTATCCTGAGCCTCGAGGGCTTCTTGTTTAGGATGGATTTCCGACATGGTGAGATGCTTAGACAAACTTGAATGTCTTGAGAGTCAAAGGATCAAAGGGAATTAGAGACAGCGCGGGCTAATGGCAGATATATACGACTACTACTGGAGCCAAAAGTGGCAACTCGGGGGGACCATCCCTCACACGGACCTAAATGAAAAGCGGAAGGTGGTTTTTTGGAAGGATGCAGAGAGAGATAGGTACCTGGGAAGGGTACGTAACATGGAGCATTGATTTGATTGTTGGTTTCACTGTTCGAATTGCTGTGGTGATCCGTTTCTGGAGACTGGGGGCTGCTCCTCTATCTCACGGATAAAGCGGCACTTTGCTCAGCTGGGGCAAAAGAAGTGGACACTCGAATGAACCAAAGCTCAAGCCACCAAAAAAAGGAGCTGGGGGAGAGCAAGGGGAGAGAGGGAAGCTAGCCTATCAACCGTTTGGTCGCGTGCTGACGTAGGGGAAAAGAGTGCTACTGAGCGGAAATTTTAGAGCTGAGGTTAGGCTGTGGCTTAATCCTATGCTTAATCCTGTGCGTCCTCGGATCCGAAGGTATTATCGTCGATTTCTCTACAACTACAGGTCCAACGCGGCATGTTTTATCTGGTGTTACATGTGATGCTCTACAATCTGGATAAGGTGCGCGCAAAGGCTCCTCCCAAGTCTGGGGAAAGTGGCATCTTTTGAGGAATCTATTTGTCATAGATTCAACTTTCTACCCCGGAATATCTCTGCTGGATCTGCGTGCGTGTGAAATTGAGCAGTTGGCAGCAAATGGCGTAGCACCTGTATCATTGGGGCGGACCCGGAGCCGAGCTAGCCGGAAGGGCCTCTTATCAAGCCGCCGATCCCGAGGCTAACATACGATGAGCAGTGGCTGTAGCTGGTCTAATTGGGCAGAGACAGTTGGGTTTTATCTGACTGGAGTCTGGAGACTGGAGAAGGGGGATATAAACGGGTCTTGCAGTGGTAGGACCGACTTTGAGTCGTGTCATGGGAGGAGGAATGGGATGCAGTCATTGATAGAGTTTGAGTACTGATCCTCGTTCAAATCTTAGGTGAGAAATACGCACGGGTGGCCCAAGCAAGACAAAAGGACATGCCAGGGTTTAGTTGTGGTGTTGGGTATTTCCAGCACATGTGTTCAATTGTCGTCAATATCAATGAAGTTGAAGAAATTGGAGATATTCCCAATTAAAACCGTGCTTGATCTCTTGGCAGGGCGATAGACGCCTCTGACAGCTTGGCACCCGCCATGTTCATCTTGGCATTTGACCGCGATATTCGAGACAAAAGACAGGCATTATCTGGGGAAATCCACCTCGCGCGAGGCACCTACGATCAATGAGGAAGCTGTTACATAAAAACAACGTCTTTAACCTTTGGCATTTGATTTGACCTCCCGTTTTAAGGGTTCCAAAGCTAATTCCCGTTAAACTCGTCGCAAGCATCTCCACGCGACCGTCTCGTGTCGCAAGCTACCCTAAGTTGGCGGTTTGGAGCGCCAATCTTGCTGCACTCAGCGCCCTGCCCCAGTGAACAAACTCCGCTGTCTTGTTTTGCTGATCTTCGTCACCAAAACGATCAGCATACTTCATCGCACATCGAATCTTAACGACGATAAGAATTTCTTTAAGCAAGCTCCATCAAACGGCAGAATGACGCAACTGCCAAGCCTTATTTTTTGTTGGCTTGCATTAGTTGCAACCCATTCCCTGCCATCGCGTTCACGCTTTGGAATTGGCGGATCAAGTTTCCCGAGAATGACGCCGGTGATCCAACAGTCACGTTCTGTTAGTGTACTAACAGATAGCGTCTTATCGACCTGCTAATGGTCTGTCATCTGCTATAGCGCGAACAGCAGGGTAGGCGAGTGTTCCGCGCTCGCGGAATCCGCATTCATTGCATTATCGATATCTCGGCCAGCGGAACAACATCGATCAAAGGCTATTGGAAATTTCCGTTGGGCATCGGACAGTCATCAATCTCTTAATAACAGTGTTTATCTGGAAGTGTTGGCAGTATCGTCATTCCGTCCTTTGTGTTAACTCTACACATCCCTTTCGACTTCCGCGTTCACCCTCAGAACGGCCTTCTGAGCCGACAGCTGCCCTTCTCTGCTCAACCGAAAGGCTTCACCAACATCTTCCAGAGTTCCAACTTCTATTACCGGGTTCGTCTCAAGGTCGCCCCTCTCTAGCATCACCGTTACTAGTCGTAGGTACTTCTCCCAGGCACTTTTCTCGTCTGGTGTCTCGGGACCTGTATTGTCAAACACTGTGTATCCCTCACCCAACGCCCTGCCAAAGACAGTAAAGGCCAGCATAGACTCGGCTTTAACATATGGATTAGCTGCGCGAATAGACTCTTTGTCGAGTGGCGATAGAGCAATCAGCTGAGATCCTGTGCTGTGAGCCAGGCAGCGGGCTACTTTGTCCGGAGAACCTCCATCTACAATGTTATCGAGGGCATATCTCAGTTTCCCCCAAGTAATCTCCTTGACACGTTCAACCCAATCTTCATTGTGGTAGTCGACCGTGACCTCGGCTCCCAGCCGTTTGAGGAGATCATGGTTCTTGGATGAGGCCACTGCAATGACACGAAGACCGCTGAGCTTGCCAAGTTGAACAGCGTACAGGCCAACACTCGTGGAAGCACCATACACCAAAAAGTCCACTCTGTCTTCTTTAGACTGGTAGGGTTCAGGTAGCGATAGGTGCCGATACATGGCTTGCGTGGCCGTCGCAAAAGCAAGTGAGATAGTCGATGCCTGCTGCAAGCTGATGTTGTCGGGTACGGCAAATACAAGTGATGCTTCGATGTTCATGTACTCTGCAAAAGATCCAATGCCTTCGAAGGTTGCGCCATGGACCCAGCCGCCAACTTTCTGGCCGTTCTTCCAGTCAGAATCGTTGGGGTCCTCGACGGTGCCGGCGAAGTCACACCCTGCAATGAGACCCGGTTGTGCTGGTCCATCCAACACATCGCCCTCAACGAGTTTCCAATCACCAGGGTTCAGAGCCGCATAGTGAATCTCGACAAGAATTTCTCCTTCTCGCGGGCTTGGACGAGGAACTGACTGGACAGACCCGCTTCCTTTGCCATCGGTCACGAAAGCTCGCATTCTAGTCATCTCGTTCACTGTCGAAGGATTCTCTCGCGAATCTCAGATCCCGTTGAGTGGGTGAACGAATGATGTCGTGGTACGACTTATAAGACCATTGCTATTTGAGTCTCGGTTGGAACAAATTGATAAGCAATCCTGAGACGCAACGTTACGAATCGAACTATGCCTCTTTCCTTTCTGCTAGCCCTTGTATCGCGACCTATCATGTCCGCTAGGATGTCCCAGAAACGGCATCTGGGATCACTATCCTTGTCAGCCAAGACAGCTCACGGAGAGACTCAATGCCGACTTACAAATAACACAGACTAACAGCAGATTCACCGACAGCTTCACCAACAGCTTCACCAACAGCAAAACGATATAGTCTTATAACATGGTTCATTAACATCTAGTAGAAATCATCGCTCATTATGCAAGAGTAAGCTGCCTATTAAGACTTTTCCCATAACATGACTTCTCCGCCATCTAGGAATTCCAGCATCACAAAACCCTCGTCCTAATTGCAGAAAGACAGATGAGACACCCAAGATAAAGGAAATCGTAAAGTTCATAATCTACAGACGAGCAGAGAAGCTGGCCTGTGAGGTCTGGCCATATGCGCTCTTCTCGGCCTGGTAAAAGGGTAGAGACGTAACGGTAGCCTTGATGCGCTTGCCGAAGTACTCGATCTCTACCTTGTCGCCCTCGAGAACTTCCTTGGGTAGGTATGCGTAGGCGATGGGCTTGCGGACGCTATATCCGAATGCTGTGCTTGTCACGTAGCCAACGGCACGGCCCTTGACGAACACTGGCTCCTTGCCGAGAATGACAGAGCGGCCATCGTCAATGGTGAGACCGCGAATGCGGCGAGACACCTTCTCACTCGAACGGCCCTTGAGAGCGTTGTAGCCAACGTAGCCATCCTTGCCTGGTTGGAGAGCAAACTCGAGTCCAGCCTCATAGGGGTCGTACTCTGTGGTCATATCGGTACCCCAAGATCGGAAGCCCTTCTCGATACGGAGAGCGTTGAAGGTGCTTCGTCCAGCAGCAATGACTCCGTAAGGCTGACCACCCTGCCAGAGAGCATCCCATAGTCGCAGACCATTGTCGGCGGTTGTGTAGATCTCCCAGCCTTCTTCACCGATGTATGAGAAGTTGGTAGCAATTACGGGAATGCCAGATATCTCGGCCTTCTTGACGCTCAGGTAAGGAAGGGCTCGGTCCGAGAAGTCGTCCTTGCTGACAAGCTTGATGAGATCCTTTGCACGGGGGCCCCAGACGCCGACGGCGGCAAGGCCACCGGTAATATCACGGACCTGCACTGCCCGGTGAGGGCTGGCCCTGGTCTGAACCTTAGCCTCGCGAGTAAAGTAGTGAAGGTCGACGGGCCCATTGACTCCAAGATGGAAGAGATCCTCTCCGAGTCGAGCGACAAAGATGTCACTCTTGATACCACCATGGGTATCCAGGAGTAGGGTGAATGTCACCTTGCCGATCTTTCCAGCAACGTTACCAGTCGTCAAGCGCTGAAGCAGCTCAGCAGCACCAGGACCAGTGATCTCCAGTCGTCGAATAGGTGTCTGATCGTACAAAGCAACAGCAGTTCTCGTTTTCCAAGCCTCAGCCGCCGAAACAGCAGAGTAGTATCGAGAAGACCAAGCATCTCGCTCGACAGGCTTCCAAGCCTCAGGCAAGTCCTTGAGCAGCTTCTCGTTGGCTTCGAAGTGGTGAGGGCGTTCCCAGCCACCAGCCTCAAGGAAGTAGGCACCGAGCTCCTGCTGGCGTTGGTGGAAGGGGCTGACGCGGAGGTTGCGGGGTGACTCCTTGGGCTGGAGAGGGTGAAGGATATCGTAAACTTCGACGAACTGTGTCGATGTTGTTTCGGCGACGTAGGCAGGTGAAAGTTGAACTTGCTCAAAGCGGGAGATGTCGCACTCGGAAAGGTCGATCTCAGATCGGCCCGTGGTGAGAAGCTCAGCAAGTGCCTTACCGACACCAGCAGATTGTGTGACCCAGACAGCCTCAGCGACGTAGAAGTTGTCGAAGTTGGGGGCCTGGCCAACGAGAGGGCCACCGTCGGGGGTGAAAGACATGATACCATTGAAACCGTGGTCGATCTCAGTTTCTCGGAGTGCAGGAAGGATCTCCTTGGACAACTCCCAACCTGGTGCGAAGTCCTTGGGAGTGAACTGGAGACTGGATGGCATGTTCCTGGAATCGACGTTCTTGGGTGTCTCGCCAAGCGAGGCTGCAACGACGGGCATTGGGCGATGGCCGTAGAATCCAATGCCGATGTGATCTCCGTGCTCACGGTAGTAAAGATCTTGATCCTGGTGGCGAAGGATAGGAAGTTTGGCACCATTAGGCTCCTCATTCTTACCCTTCTGGCAAGGAACTGACTTTGTGTGCACATATTGGTGAGCCATAGGTGTCAGAGGAACAGGCAGGCCAACCATGGCTCCAATCTCAACTCCCCAGAATCCAGCGCATGAGATGACGATATCAGCCTCGAAAGTTCCATTCTTAGTGTTGACAGCTGAGACATGGCCATCGTGGTGGTCGATTGATGTGACCACTGTAGACCCGTGATACTTGACACCAGCTGCTCGTGTTCGCTCAATAAGCTTCGCTTGAGCAGGACGAGCCAGTGCAAGGCCATCAGTGGGAATGTGAAGACCACCAAGTACCTTGCTCTTATCCAGCAAGGGGTACAGCTCAAGGCACTTCTCAGGGCTGATGAGATTCGCCTCTATGCCCCAAGAGTAAGCGTATCCCCTTTTTCTCTTGAGCTCCTCTAGTCGTGCAGGAGTAGTAGCGATTTCTAAACCACCGACTTGGTTGAAACAGCCTAGTGATAGTAGCTTCTCAACTGTGTATGTAGCCATCTTGCTGAGAGTCTTTGATGTGTTTGTCTGGAATACAAGACCAGGGGCGTGAGAAGTTGAGCCACCAGGCATGTCCAGAGGTCCCTGATCAAGGACCGTGATGTCGGTCCAGCCGCGAGAGACCAGCTCATCAGCAACGTTGACGCCGACGATGCCAGCGCCAATAATGAGTACCCGTGGTGAGGGTGCCATTTCTGCTATTATGTGATGTAGGTAGAGGATGAGATGGAAAAGGAGAAGGAGATGAAAATGGTTCCCAACACAGAAGCTTCTATTGGCAAAGATCAAAGGTTCTAGTCGAAATATATCTTTCTATCAGCAATCTACGACTCCGCACTCCTCCTCACCAAGATCATCCTCAAAAGTATCTTGTCACTATGTCATGGTTACGATAAGAGCAACTAACATGAGAACCTCCGGTTGCGGGAGCGCTCACGTGATCGGCATGGAGAGGCGTCGCCGTCCAAAGTTGGAGGGCGTGTGTTTATGGTGTTGTGTTTTCCGGGCCTGGCATGCGGGGGAGCAGAGATAACGGGACGAGTCTAGATCTATTTTGGTCTTGGACCGGGCATCAAGTGCCGGCCGACCCCGTGCAAAGGATGATAGGACGCGTGATAACGAAACGAGATAGAGAATAGAAAGCGCGATGTCGGATCTTGCAGGCGAGGAACGGCCGCTATCGAAGCGTCAGAGACCCATGCTCAATGGAAAAGGTTAAACAGTCAGGACAGTCAGACGCCGCTCGGTTGGGGTTGCATGAGTTTCTGCCATGGGGAGGGTGAATGGCAATCAGCTGGACTGCCACGGACTTGTCATAGCGACGAGGAAAGGCTATTTTTACCCTTGCAAGTACGGTACGGTAAGACCAAAGCAAAAACACCCCGAGAAATTTGGTCATGGGACCTTTTGCGGGAGAGTCACATTTCACGATGCCTTCATCTCGCGAGGGGCGTTGGTGTTTCGCTTGCAATCTCGTCGTGGCATTGAGACCCCCTCCCTGCTATGTTTCTACACCAATTGAGAGCGACACGAAGCGCATTCGTTATCGTCGAGCTGTCATCGGTAGTCCATCTTACCGCTCATTTCAGTGAATGGCATTACGGTGTTGTTCACTTCGTGACTCTCCCCATCCCTCGATAGGCTCTTCGTGCCGTGTTTCCTCAGGATTAACCCAATTGAGGTGACACCAATTGAGTTCACGATGGTCAAGGACAGGGAAATAACCGGTAATAATAACAAGAGCCCTTCCAAAAGGGTTTCCGACGAAGCCAATCATCTTCACAGTCAGAAAAGCTTGGCTTTTTTGGTTGCCAGGCACGTTGAATCGCATCTCGCGCCATTGGCCTACCAAATTTCCCATTCCAGAGATGGTGTCGACCCTGGAATTCCGGCCTCCCTCTGCAGCCGATGGAACCGAGTAGACAACTTGACCTATGAATGAAGACCACATTTGCCAAGAGGATACAAATATCCAGCCGCCATGTCGTGGCATGCCCAAGTGGAGCGGTGAAACGAAACCCGACTCAGGTGAGGGTTTCTGATGTGCATTGCGCCATGAAGCTAAACTCAACACCAAAAACTGTGCATCGTCAGATGAAAATCTAGACTGTCCTGCTGACCCGCCTCGCCTCTCCCAATATCGCCAAATTAGCCTCTCAGTCCCTCCCCCGCGTCGGAGCCCTGAACTATACCCCGACTTCCCCGGTTTACCCCAGGTTGTGTAGACGCCCGGTTCCATCGTATGGAGACGTGTTGACACATAGAAATACTGAACCCGCGGGAGGAGACTTTTTGCTTCTCTCTAAACAAAAAGCACGGTCCCCACCCTCGACACTTTCTCATCCACTCAGTCTCTCACCTTGGCTAGGGAGGGACACACTGTGCATATCTAGCGTCTTCTCCATCTCCGGCAACCTTCTCTCCCCCGCATTTTCAACTTTTTTGCTTCGGTGTCTTCCCCAGGAAATCTGCCCGATTTCGGCTACCCCGGACCCCCAAATCGAGACGCTCATCGGAGAGCAGGGGAAACTCGCCCAGGAGTTTTAGCTCCCCAGTCAACACTGACGAGGCTTGGAGATGGATGATGCGCGGCTTCTGTCATTGTGGAGAGAAGGCCTGCAGCGTCGCCTTGTTTTTGTTTGCCTGTTCTGTATGTGACTAGGGATTTGGAGAGAAGGGTTCGGGAGACAATGCACTGTTGATCTAAAACAGGGAATGCATGGAATGACGGGAGAAGGTAATGCGCCCAGTCTTCTAGACGTCTAAATTAAGCAAGAGAATATTCTACTGTATGTATCTCTGCTGCACATCTCCACTACCATACCATAGCCTAGCCTTTTTGTCCATATCCAAGATCCATTTACCATACTCCTAAAAGTGATTAAACATGATATTACTAAAATTTTCACCTTCCCACCATGCGGGCCCTCTGCTCTCGCTCAGGGCAGGTTGCGGGTCATCGCAGCCCATGTCGGCAATGTTGACGAACTGCGACGAGTCCGCGTAGAGCCATGGCGTGGTGCATAGCGTCAAGTTATCGTCCACTGGTACCTCATCGTAGACAGTGTCACGCGCAGAGTCTGGGCCCTGCGACGAGAGCGGGGCCTTGTAGGATGCCGTTGGCGCTTCTTGGCCGCCGTCTGCAGTGTTGATTGTGATGTCCGGGGCGCTGGCGACGATGATCTCCAGCGTGATATTCTCATTTGCATCCTCGTTTGTGTGGTTTGGGACGAGGGATTGGTTGAGGAGACCAGCTGTTGGGAGCTCGTGAGAGTCTGCAAAGGTGTTGAACTGGAGAATCTTCCACATGAGAGGGACGCTGAGGTAGATCTTTGAGGGCATCCAGTCTTCAACGTCCATGCTGTCAGATGTACCTGCAGCGATGCGCGTCATCTTGTCAAGGTTGCGGTCCTGTCAATTGTTAGCGCAGATTCATGCGACAGCTAGAAAAAATACATACCAATGCTCTACAAGCTGCTGAAGTGGGCAGAAAGTTCTTGAGAAATCGCCTGCACTTGGCAAAGTCCGTGTTTGACTTGTGCTTCAATCGCGTCGCCGCGGCGCAGCAGTAGTACAGGTGCACCGTCGCCGCAATGGCAGCGACGTGACCGAAGAAAGGATCTGCAAGCGGTACTTGCTTATCGACGACCATGTCGATCATGCGAACGATCCATGTGGAATGCAGAAGTGCCAATTCTGACGATCGCCTCCAAAAAGTGTTTGGGATGGCGAGGTTGGGGTTGTGCTGCGCTCCCACGATGTACAAGAAAGGATGGTTCAATACGGTCGGAATGACATGGTATGTGAACTGCTCCTTCAACCACGGCGCCCAGTAATCGCGATGCATCTTCAAGTCCTCGACCTTGCGCTCGTAGAATTTGACTGTGTCGTAGCGATGGCACATGGGTATCCTGTTCTCCGTCTCCATAAAGTCGGCGAGAACTTTGGCGTACATCGAGTCATGTCGCCAAGGCTCCTTGATGTTGTTGTGTGAGCAATCCGAGACGTATTTTCGCACTTGGCTCCAGACCCAGCCGAGATGAACGCTGGTATTCCAGATACCGGGTTCATTCTGGTGATGGCAACCGAGATCATCTCTGGGCAGAGTCGGCGCTCGTGGGTCATGATCTGGCGTTTGGCTTCGAGTAGTGGAATAGGCCGGGCGCCAGATCTCGGTCGGTACGCTCAAAAGACCTTCTTGTCGGCCGTAAGATTGCTCAAGCATCTGCAGGCTCCAGAATAGCCTCTTCTTTCGGTCCGACATGGGATCTTCCATGCCGTAAACGGACTCGACGTCCAGCATCGCAGAGCGACATAATTGATGCGCAAGACCGAGGTGAAACTGGCCAAGGTGAACATTGCCGTCTAGAAATGTCAGTTTACGTGTCGCGACAATAAAACAGGTCGGGCATACCAATAAATGAGGAATAAGAGAGCAGACAGAGGCTCTCAAGCGTCGCAAGATCTACAGTCCCATTGGCAATCCTCAGCATGATGAGACTCTTTGCATTGTTGGCGTACAACTTTGCCTGATCCCCATTCTCAGAGAATCGCAACGTCAAGGCAAGAATGCTGCAAGCAAGCTCATCATGCATGGACCCAAAGTCCCTGACCTCGTCGCGCTCAAAGCACCATATTGGCTGTCGGTGGCAGTACTCAAAGTATAACGCGATACCGACAGCGATATCGGAATGGCTCGGTCGCAGAGACGAGTTCTCGGATTCGGACTTTACTGAGGGATGGCTTGTAGGGTAGCTATGCTCGCGCGTGTTGCGCACGCCAGAGTATGACTTTTCCGACGTGTCTGTTGTTTCTTCGAGCGCCGATTCGAGCTGTTGCTGTTGGTGATGGTTGGGCTGGTGGTGTTGGTTCTGTTTTTGTTGTGACGTAGGCCTGCAAGCGCCCCAAAAAGTTAGAACCCCTCCCACTGTAAGTAAGCGTCAGAGATAAGAAAACCACTTACAAGCTTCCGTTGAGCAGAAAGTCAAGCTTCTCCTCCAGATGGGCCAATCTCTCCTCCTAGTTAAAATCGTCAAGTTATGTTTTTTTGCGTGTGCAAAACCCCATGCACAACGTACCGAAGGACCGCTCTGAGAGGGCCTGATTGCCGGGGGATACGAGCACGACTGTTTGAGGCGGACACAGCTGGAGCATGCTGGCTTCTCGCCTGGGCAACGGGTCTTCTTTCGTCTGGGTTTCTCAAATCAGTACAGCTGTGATAGACGCGACATCGCATCGCAGTGTGTGTTTGCCAACCTGCAAGTCAGACAGGCGTGGTGAGAGCGTCGTCTGCCGCGGGTGCTAGTGGGAGGATTATTATTGTTGCCGCTGCTGGTGTTGTTGTTCTCCTCGGTGGGTGACATTGAAGATCTCGACATTTTGAAGTTCATGTATTATTATCTGAGACAAGGAAGAGAGAAGAGGGAAGGGGAGGGAGGGAATGTCCCGACGAGGAGGATAATAATAATAATAATGAATAAAAAAAATGTTGATGGCGTAGGAGTTGGTGAACCTTGTTTCGCTCGCTGTAAAGGGGCCCGCTTCCTACTAAATACCTTACCCTTGGACCTCTGGAACCTTTTGGCGTCTGCTCTTCTGGAGGATACAGTGCAGCTTGGGGTGGCTTACAGCTACTGTTGCAAACCCCGCACTGCCTACTGGTTAAAACGGACTGCGTGCGTGCGTGCGTTGGAATAACTCTTACTCATGGCCCTTGCGCTGCGCTGCTGATAACGCGGGGTTTGGTACATACGAAGAAGAAAAGCTTAGTGGGTTGTCCAGGGATTGGATGGAACGGCTAAGGCTAATGCGAAGTGCCTGAAGAGAACAAGGGGGCGTGGATAGTGTGACTCCCGGTCAGAGATGAGGCCCACTGAGAGGGAAACACAGAACCCATCCCCAGCAGCAGTCCATCCCATCCGTTGCAGCAACAGTACAGCACGCACAGCACGATACAGCGTGTGATAACTTGCCATCACGGCGTGTTTGGTCTCGCGATAATAACACTACTACACTGCATCTATCGAGTCATTCCTCAGAACAGGCAAGGTGAAAACTCTTCACCGTACCTGGAATTCCCTATCTCCAACCATTCGGTCATACCGCTCGTTATCTTCCCACTGCCGACACAAACTTTCCACGTCCCCTGCCCTGCCCTGCCCTGCACCCACCTTCTATCAGAGCTTCCAGAAATAACTAACTATCCCTCTGCCTTCACCGAGACACACCTCGCCTGGCTCCCGCATCGCTCCGACAAACGGAGATCTGTCGGGGAGAGATAACACGCTGTGGATCAATGATCACCTAACTAGCCCAGGGTGCTAGATAAGAGTGGAGGTGAGGAGAAACCCAAGCACCAAGATACGCAAATCTGCATCTCTACGTAGCTTACTCCGACAACGCTGTTTAAACATTGCTTGGCTTAGAACATTTCTGCTTGGCAGAGGCGATCACGGATGACTTGGACCATGTCATGGTAGTAACAAGAATCTCAATTCGTTCATTATGCTCGTAATTATGCCGACCAACGCCCAATCATGTCTCCCTTAATCCCTGGCTCGTCTCCCCCGCAGTTATTCCCCTCAGAGGATGTTACCCTCTCTTTCTGTTTATTCCCTGATCTTCCATCCATCCTTCTTTACATGCTTCTATTATGTATTGCTACCTTGGGTTCTACAGCCTAGCAGCGGGATCCAACAAGTCCCTCATCTCCGAGTTGGGGAACTCGCAGTTGAGAGCTGCATCGGGCCGCTCCCTGTCCCAAGCCCACTTCTCCTTGAGCTCAGGCTCGAGCTTGTCCTCGAGCATCTGCACCACGTACTTGCCCAGCACAGGGAAGAACTTGTATCCGTGGAACGAGCCGCATGTCGCGACGTACAGACCCTTGGCACCTGCGTGCGGGGAGATGATGAAATCTCCACTAGATGTGAATGCGTCCCTGTAACGTCCGATGTCAGTCGGTCTTTTCTCGTCATCATGGTGGGGGTTTTACATACCAGCAGATGCGGTGCTTCTCGTACTTCCAGTGCGCACCCTTGCTTCCGAAGAATAGACGGTTGGCGTTGTCAATGTCTTCCTTCAGGGAGTTGGGGACCTTCCATTGAGCGTAGTCCTTCTCATCTGGTGGTGCGGAGACGACACGGCCAGGGAGCACTGCGCGGTGGTTGCTGAAGATGTTGCGACCCCACCACTTGATCTCGCGATCCTTGGTTGGTGGCAGGCTGCCAATGAAGGGAGAGTCTGCAGCTAGCGTTAGTTGGTGTTCTAGAAGGTGTACGTCACCCGGGTATAAACTCACTGTGTCTGTAGGTATATCCTTGGAAGCCGACGGGCATGTCCTTCATCTTGGCGAATGACTGGTCATCAAGCGTGACCATGCCGGTAGTGATACCAGCAGCTGTGATGCGATCACCAGATCGGAGATCAGGCAGGTTGTGGCGTGCAGCGCTGTATTCCAGAAGCTTGGCTGTGTATGCTCCGGTCGACAGGATAACTGTGTCGGCCGAGATGATCTCGCCCTTGGCCGTTTGGATACCTGTGGCGCGGCCGTTCTCAATCTGCACAGTAGCCACATCTGCAACGATGTACTTGACGCCCAGCTTCATAGCCTCGCGCGTCACAGCGCGCAGAGAGTCGCCTGCAGCTCCCCAGCCACTGTTTCTGTTGACAAGGACCTCTTTGGCGCCAGTGTAGTCAGCCTCCTCGTAGAGACCGCCATACAACTTCTTAGCCTCCTCGATAGTGTAGACTTGGATGTCCGAAGCGCGGCCGAGCTTCTTGTAGTTGTTGATGACATCCTGAGCGTAGTCGCTGCGACACACCCAGAAAACGCCAGCCTTGTGAAAGTGAGGCATCCAGAGAGGATCAGACTCGAAGATGTCTTGCGCCTCAAGAGCGAGGCGGCAGTAGAGGAGATCGTCGTAGTCTGCGCGAACAACCTTGTTCCAATCCCAAGATGCAGCTACACGGTTGTCACCGTCGTAAGGATCTCTGTCGACAATTGTGACAGAAGCATTGGGGTATTTCTGGATGAGCTGGTAGGCTGTTGAGACGCCAAAGACACCGGCTCCCACGATGAGGTATGATGAAGAGGCCATTGTAAACGGTGCAATGCTATTGGCAGACAGGTAGGGTGAGAATTGGTCTGTCGAATAACCTGTCACAGTAATAGAGATGATTTATAACCACCAAGTGAATTGATCTGTATTTCACCTCGTCTACTGGGCCTTTTATCACCCCGCCTTGGAGACAGTGCCGGTCTCGGTGGCCACCGTATTCCGGACGTCTCTCACCAAAAGTCATTTTCCGGGTCAGATCTGGAATTCCGGAGCTGAGAGCCGGAGTCCGGTTATGGGGCAGAGAGAAACCCGATCACGTGAGGCATGCTATCTTTAAATTATTTTTGGAGATTATCGTGAAGTCGTGATAACCTCATGCTGGAAGGTTAATATCGTATGATGGATGGTTTTCAGCTTGATGAGGTGAATAATACCAAGAACCATGTTTGCGGGTGTTTTCATGTCTCTGCATTGACCAACTGGGTGTCTAGCCTCCCTTCTCATCTCATCCTCCACCGTTCTGGTGGTCTTTGTTCACAAATCACCAGACCAACACCATCCCATCCCATTCCAACCATCCTCTTATCCCACAATCAGCTGGTCTATCCTCACCTCACCTCACCATGAGGTTATCCACGCCTATATCCAGCCTTCCCATCCCTTCATGTACGAGTTGCAAGCCAAATCCCGTAATAGGAAAAGCCTTATCTCCATATTTTGGACTCTCCCCCGCACTGCAACTCGGTACCCACGGCTCATGGAGATCATTGATATCATTAGCTGACTCTTGTTTCTCCGCACGCAGAGATAACGCGTAACCCTAGCATTGCTTCGGGCCTAGCTTCATGCACAATTTGCACTCGGCCAACCTCAATCGGCATCGAACCAAGACAGGGGTTGGTCACTGCTTCAGATGCGAAGGAAAACAGATTCACACTAGTTGGGCCTCCAAGACTTATCTCGCCCTCTCCCAATGCCTCACACCATCTTTAGCTCGGTTGGTCCGTAGCGAAGTGAGGCTAGTAATCTGTCAAGATACCGCTGCGAGTCTTGCTTATCTTGATGCAGTTTGGTCCACTTCCCCATGCACGATGCGCAATGCCCATCCGTGGATGCTGGTCTCGACGTTTTTGCTGGCGTGGCAATGCGATGCGACGGATGGATAGAGGATGCCGGCACTCGTCATCCCTACCCCAGAAGTGATGAAGCCAGATGGAGACCCAGGCACCAACACATGGCCAATGCTACTCTGCCTCGCGTCGCTAGTCCTTTCTTATCCTATCATTTGACCATCGAGATATCAGGGGATAGAGACCATCGTGATTTGACACAACGCCCGGTCCTCGATACCGTCTTTGTGATATCTACAACCCCGGAGTGGCGCAACCGTGCCATACCAACACATCCCCCACGTGTATCATCAATGCCTTCGAGAAGCTGTTGTGATCATGTAGCATGCTGTAAATGTGTAAATCATGCCGATTTCGGTCTATTTTCAGCATCTTGGTGTTATCTTGAGTCCATCATCGGCGGCTAACGGTAGATCTCCAAGTGACGCGTTGAACCAAGCAAAGGATGTTCCAGAACTTGTTCCATGTCAAGTGCTTCGCTCACTTCCTTGCGTTTTCCAGTGGGTTTCTTTTCACTTACGTAGTTAGGAAGGAGAGCAGCATGGCGTAGATGGCTAGATCGAGATGTTCATTGTAGGGTAAGAGTTGACGAAGATCACGGTGAGGCTCATCTCGCTTGCACTATCCGTGCCTGAGCTTATCGTTGTCCATCAGACGTGTTGTTGTCGAAGAGGCTCAGGGTAGCTTTGAGTAATGTCCTCAATACCTCATTCTTCTATTGAATGTTTGTGCTGTAATGTAAGAATGACCTATGATATTCGTGACAAGTGAAGCGCACCTTTGAAATGTATAGTAACCAGTCCTGCTTTAATAATCATACTCAGGGCTTATGAAGTTATCTCGAGGTGCTGAAAAGAGGAAGAATAAAGTTTCGAGTGAAAGGCAGGAAGCCAAGTAGTATATACAACAAATTTCAACTCATATCTGAGAAGTTACTGGCCCAGCATGATACATCTTATAGTCGCTTCATAACATACGATTCATCCAGTGCTCTCGTACGATCCTGTTATTGATCTTATCTTGTGAGAAGACGATACTGCCAGGTTTGAGATGATCCGTGCCTTGCTGTTGACAACCGTTAAGTCGAAACGAGCAACTATACAGAGAACATCTCGCAACTTGAACGATTCTGATGTCACCTATCCTCAGAAAACGATTGATTCTGAACTCATTTCCCGTTGTTACTCATACGATTTACTTTAGGGTTTTCTACTCAGCTGAGGAGGGTTATGGCTCGCTGTTTGTATATTAAAATCTACATTCCCGCGGGAATGGTCAAGTCACAATAGTCAGGTTTACTTGCTATTGTCACTCGTTTTCCTACCTAAAAAGTGCTGCTATTGATAGCGTCGCGCTTCACCCTGAGTTCTTGAATGAAGAGCAAGATCAAGCGGGAAATTTTCATTTCGCCTGGGCTTTCCCTGAGCCCCCGTGGGGAGAATCAACCGGCGACCCCATACACGAGCCATCGGTTGATCTTACCACGAAATATTTCCCGTGATGGAGTTTTGAGTCCATTACTTTCTGGAGTCGGGGTCTAGGCCTAGATCTATCATCTTGGGTTAGCTCAACGATACGCCTTAAACACGCTTAGCCATGCCCTGCCGTACCCCGGACTCGCCGGCACAGACCAGCTCCAGCTCTTTACAACTCTCGCCTAAACTTGCTTCTCCTCAGGAAATAATCCCTCTTTAGCTGAAGACTAGACGACTCGTTATCGATTTTCTGCGGTCATGTATCAGCAATTGCAGTCAATCGGTCTCCGCCGTCTCCATTTTGATTATTGGCAAGAAAGCGTTGCAGCGATTGAGGATGTTGTTACGAAATCGCAGTGTCCGTATGACCATTCAGGCGGTCACTGCTCCGGCATTTGAATTCCATCAGGAACAAGCAATGCAAACATCAATGTTTCGTCACCTCCGATCATGTGCTCGGGTGCATTTAGACCGAATTCTGTTTCAGCCTTGTCCAGGGCGTCTGGAGATTCGAGAAAGCAGTAACTTGAGCCGAGATGCCAAAAATAATCAATCTCGAAGCTCCGATAAGGAACTGCCGGTTTCTAGAAATTCATGATCTTCAACGCGAATTCCTTCCTCCGTGTCTGGGCATCTGCAGGTCCGGAACGGTCAATTGCAACACCACCAAGACACGGAGGTTGGTTTTGCTTTGACGTGGGGGAACACAATACACCTCGCCGTGGCGTAGACAACAGCAAGACCCCTAATCGAGAAGTTGACGCGCAGACTAACACCAACTAAGAGGCCGTCATCTATGACTCTTGGAGGGTCTAATTGAGGCCGGACATGGCTTGTCAAAGGGGGTGAATGTTGCTAGCCGGGCCCCAAAGATAGCCTGTCCGATCATGTGACCGGTCGCCAACACCGGAACAGAGGGCCACCTGATTGCGAGCAACAACTCAATCTATCGAGACGAGACGGCGTCAGGTATCAGGTGGCAAGGGGGTGGTTTCAATGTTGGCGATAGAGTATGGACACGCCCTGATTAGCTTCAGATGTGCCAGATGCACCAGATGCCAAAGAAGTATTTAGAAGACGTCTAAATCCAACCTCAATCGAATTATTATCATCATCAACAATCACTACTCTACCATTCCAACCAACAGGACTTTTATATAAGACTTCGAGTCCTTATCTCTTGTCTTCACATCTTCACTCTTATCTTCATCAAGATATCCAACTCCTCTTCCTCCTCTTCTCTCACACACAATCACATTCACAATGGCCCAGTCATTCTTGAAACGATACTTTGGCCTCGGCGGCTCTGCTACTCCCGCTGCCAGCCCTGTCACTGAGAAGAGCGCCGTTCGTGCTCTTCCCGCTTCATGGTACACCTCAGTCGAGATGTACGAGCTTGAGAAGCGCGCCATCTTCTCCAAGAAGTGGCTCCTTACCACTCACCAGGCCAGAGTCCCCAACGCTGGTGACTGGCTCAAGTATGAGATGGCCAACTTCGAGTTTGTCATTGCTCGCGACGAGGATGGTAACATCAACGCTTTCCACAACATCACCCGCTTCGGTACCTTCCCCATCGTCGCTCCTGAGCAGGGTGACCACGGTGATGCCAGCACTGGCTTTGACCAGAAGCAGAATGGTCTTCTCCCCATCCACGTTAAGGTTGATGCTCGTGGCTTCATCTGGATCAACATGGACGGCTCTAAGACCCCTGAGGTCGCCTGGGAGGATGACTTTGACAACCTTGACACACATGAGCGCTTCTCCTACTACAACTTTGACGACTACCAATTCGATCACGTCTGGCAGATGGAGGGCGACTACAACTGGAAGATCCTTGCCGACAACTACAACGAGTGCTACCACTGCAAGGTCGCTCACCCTGATATCCCCACCATCGCCGACCTCAACTCTTACTGGGTCGAGACACAGAAGTCTTACATCCAGCACTTCGGTGCCCAGCGACAGGACCAGATTGACCGCGGATTCCGCATCGCTGTCACATATTACCTCCCTAATGCCTCTACCAACATCTCTCCTCACTTCTTCATGATCCAGCGCTTCGTTCCTCTCAGCCCTTCTCGCTCCATCATGCGATACGAGTTCTTCCGCAACAAGAACTCCAGCGACGAGGACTTCAACCTCATTACTGAGCTCTACAAGCGTGTCATGTCCGAGGACAAGTACCTCTGCGCCAATGCCCAGAAGAACGTCAACGCCGGTGTCTTCATCAACGGTGAGATGCACCCAGAGATGGAGCAGGGTCCTCTCTTCTTCCAGCAGAGCATCCGAGAGCAGCTCCAGAACCATCACAAGAAGGAGCAAGAGGTCGGTCACGAGATCTGGCCCGCCCAGCAGGAGGCTCCCCAGACCACCATCAACACCAAGGCTACAAGCTCTGCCAACTACTCATCGGGCATTGACATCCGGCCAGCGCACAAGGCCATTGTTGTTTAGACTTGGGCATGACTTACTGATTGATTTGGATTACATGGGAGGATTTACAAGATAAAAGCGAGTTTTGCTCTTTTACACAAGATTGCATTGTTTATTCATGACATATTATGACCCAGCAGATGCTTAATTAGCTATACTATTGCATCTTGCAACATTTCTTAGATAGAAATCAAGACCTTTACTTTCCAAAAGCTCCTTTGACCGTCGTGACATGCTCTGAACAAACAAGCGGTGAATGCTCGGTCAAGAGATAACAAGCTCAGCTATCTTGGCTCCCACCACGATAAGGCCTTCACACCACAAGGTGAGGCTGAAGCCGGACCGGGATACCGTGATAAGCCGGCAACTGATCGACAAAGACCGTGCTTGTAGCTGCACGCCCCGGACAAGAAAGTCCTTGGGCAGCTCGGTAGTGATATTACCCAAAGCTTAAATCGAGATTTCCAGTTGGAGAAGAGATAACCCCTCACAAGAACCAGAAAGACCAATCAGTCTACACCCTTCTCTGCACACCGTCTTGTTTCGTGTTGGAATGCTTGTGTGTAGCGCTAGTGATGCAGCACTTGTTGAAGGGTTGCCATCCATAGACAGTTGCTGTGCCTGATTTGCCGTAGCATGTTCTGATTCTGGGTTTGCACACCACTAGTTTGGGCTTCCAACAAAGAGTGCGCTGGCTAGGCTGGTAATACCTATAGCATCGCTACGTCGTCCTCCAGCCTTTCCACGTCACCAATGGCGATGAATTGGTGGGAGGCTTTTGACTATTGAACATTCCGCCAGCCATGGCCGAATATTGATGGGCAGGTAGCTTTGACTGAAGGAGATTGCCGTCGGTGATGGTTACTCATGAATCGAGATTCGGTCGTTACAAAGGGCACCGCATATCGGCACGCGTAATCGTATTGCTGCGGCGGGAGCGAAATTACTTCTCATCCTCCTTGACCCCATGATCTCCAGACTGAATGCTAAAATTAGAGCCACGATTGACTTTGGTAAGTCTAGTTAGACAAATGTCCATTTGATCCTTGATCCAACCTTGATCAAGACACTTTTCGTGAGCTTATAGCTTCCTCTGTACCGAATCACCTCAGTGATACAATTTCTATCTCAGGAAACTATGATGAATTTCTTACATACAAACACTGATAGAATGGAGGAGATCAGTAGCTAAGCCTACACCTTGGATGTCTTGCCGCAGAACCTTAAATATGGAGGGCGAACGAGAACATCGGACCGGCCAGGGAGGCTGCAAAGGTCACAAGGCCTGCGCACCTGATGCCCGCCTCGAGCAAGCGCCCTGGAATTGAAAGCCTTCACCCTTGGATTCGAAACTTTAATGAAAAGACAGATGCTGGCAAGGGAGCGCCGGCTGTAACAATTGCGATGCCGGAACCAAGCCAATGAGTCCGTACCAGCAAAGAAACCAATAACAGCAGAGGTGCTGTAGAGGATACGGAGGGTGTTTGGAGACACCACTTTACTAGAGCGCTGAAGAATTTGTATGACTTTCTTGGCCCGAAATCTCGTGATGAAGTCTGAAGGTCGCTAGGTGATGTTTTTCATACAAGCGTTAACGAAGCAGTACTGTAGCGAATGAGACCCAATATAACAAGGCTTGTATATCAAGAGCTTTATTATAGTCCGTGAAATGTCGGGGCAGTATATGTTATAGCTGTTGATTGGGCCAACTGAGGTCTCGGTCTACGCCATGGCCCATTGCCAACGTATCATTCGTCACTATGGACTTTCTAACTCCTTACTACACTGATAAGATACTGCTTGATATGTGCTTCCGTTGGATAGTCAGGCCCTGTTAATTGAGCTTTGACAATATTGTACAACACGGCAGGAATAGCACTCTTGTTCTTGTAATGATGCTGTGAACACCGCGTCAGATGATGATCTTGGTACCACAAACCTTTCGCCTATATGGCGCGGCTGTATGTTGTTATAGTACATCCGTACCGTTTCTTACCAGACGTTCTACTTTCGTTCTATCATGTCTGTCATACTTTGGGGAGCTCACAACTTTGCTTCGCCAGAGTAAGTCAGATTTTCCCTGCAAGAACCCAACCAACTATCGTGGACTGCTTCGAGCCGACGCGTCTTATATAAACAAAAAGCTTGATTAAAAGAGAACATTATTATCGATTTCTGGAAGATAGTGAAGGCTGACTGTCCAGGACGATGCAGGCCGAAGACAGCAACGTAACAGGAAACCTGAACGTTCGTGATGCCATCTCGTTGAAGCTGAGTCTTCTTCAAGACGATAAGACATAATCACTTACAGCACATGTTGTGAGGATAGTATCAACTCTATGGGTAGTAGCATTTCCTCAAACATGATTCGCGTACTGGCGACCATTTATTTGCGTGCTATTGACCCCCAATCACGCAACAGGAGATAGCTACCAGGTGGAGTCCTCATTATAGCCGCAGCTGTTATACATGCCAATTCTGTCTTGGTTATAATTTCTAATGCTTAGCCCACTGGAGTTTTATTTAATCATTGAGATCAATTCTATATCGACAAGTATTATTGGTCCCCCGAGACATACGGCGTTGATAAGATTGGCATGGCAACACAAGATATTGATCTGAGAACTTCCCCGCTCCTCGCTCACAGAATCATGAAGAACCCAAGAGTTCTTGCGTGCTACAATGTCGTGCATGAACGCAATCACTGTGCATCTGGCGTAATTTCCTCAGCCTGATTTCGGATCTGACTGCCCCGAGTCTTCCTCAGTGTCGACTGCGCTTATATCAGTCGCATAGCCTATCTCCGTTACATTTTCCGATTCATCTATATTCTGTATCTCTCTTGAGCCTCATCGTTTCACAAATGCCTCATAACATTCGACGCATCGCTGTAATTGGAGCTGGCCCGGCTGGTGCCATTGCAACTGATGCGCTAGTCAAGGAGGGGGCGTTCGATACCATCCGGGTATTCGACCGCAGGTCTGCTGTTGGAGGAACTTGGTAAGAGACATTAGCTTTCTGAAATTCAATGCATCTCACGTCCTAATAGGATTTACACGCCGCATCTACCACCAGGAATTCCTTCGTTGGAGAGACTAGTTAACGGAGAGGCTGACAAGGAGGTCACTGTTCCTGAGGATCTACCAGCGGTTACAGCAATCTCTGAGGTAGTGAACAGCCATCAACACCGATTCTCAGACACCCCGATCCACGAGAATCTTCACAGCAATATCGCGCCTGATATCATGAGTTATACTCAAGAGCCCTTTCCTAAGAAGCTCTCACAAAAGACTCTAGATGAATATGGACCAGACTCACTGTTTCGTCATCACTCTGTTGTCCGTGAATGGATAGAGGGTATATTCTCTCGTTCTGGTCATGACAAATTGCTTGAGCTGGAAACTACAGTCGAGAGAGTCGAGAAACAGAATGGAGAGTGGGTTTTGACACTTCGAAAAGTACTTAAAGGTCGAAACTACTGGTGGATAGAGACATTCGATGCTGTAATCGTAGCATCAGGCCACTATAACGTCCCCTGGTTTCCAGAGGTCGAAGGGCTGTTGGAATTCGATCGGAGGTTTCCTGGCACGATCCAGCATAGCAAGCATTTCAGAGAAGGATCCAAGTATAGAGGCAAGGTAAGCACAATATCAGATGTCTTATATCGGCCAGACTGACGATGGAAGCGAGTTATTGTGGTTGGAGCTTCAGTCTCCTCCATCGAGATCATTCACGAGATCCTGGATGTCGCGGATGGGCAGGTCTACGCCTCCATAAGAGACCAGCCCATTCCAGCCTTTGGGTGGGTTCCTTTCGAGCATCCCAAGATCGCCATCAAGCCAGCCATTCAACGCTTCGATCCAGAGACTGGCCGTGTGCACTTCACCGACGGTTCATATCTTGACAACATAGATCATATCATTTATGGGACTGGTTATACCTTCAGTTTCCCCTTCATCCCTGCGGTTCAGAAGCGTGTCAAGAATGCCTACCGTCGACTTCCTGGTGTATATCAGCATACGTGGAATATTGAAGATCCAACGCTGACTTTCGTCGGAATGGTAGGTCATCTGACTTTCAACTGCTTCTTAAACTGACTTAAACTCGCAGCTTGGAGGAGGTTTCACATTCCGTGCCTACGAGTGGCAAAGCGTAGCCATCGCTCGTTTTCTTGCTGGGCGTGCGAAAGCACTACCCTCAATCCCAGAGCAACTGGAATGGGAGCGGCAACGTGTGAATGAGAAGAGAGGAGGGAAGGATTACTACTCCATTGCGCCCGACTACGAAGGCTTCTTTGAGTACCTGAGGGGCATCGCTGGAGAACCTGCTGAAGGGACATCTGGACGCAAGTTGCCAGCATTTGACCCGCAGTGGCTGGTTATTTGGGGTGATATGGTGGCACCAAGGTTGGAGAGCTGGAGACGAAAGAGAAAAGAAGCCGAGAGAAAGCTAAACCTGAAGGCTAAATTGTAGATACTAGGTTGTATAAGTCTTGAAGACGGGAGTAGTGATCTTGTCAAGCAAGTTTTGCCCAAAACTGAATGTCTTCGCGACGATACATGATAGTCTTCAAAGCCGACCGCGAACATTCTTTCAGCAATAACTGGCTCAACAGTGGAAATAGATCAAGTGGCAAGGCAGTGAAATTCGGGATGCTTCACGAATCTAGACGGGTTCATGTTAGTCATGGGACTCCATCTATGAAGAGGTTCGGCACCAAATATTTATGAGCATGCGGCTACGATCATGAATACCAAAATATGGATTAGATTAAGAACCTGAAAGCAATGTAGCTCTGATGTGCAACGCCAGTCAGTAATAGTCGTTGGATGCCACTATTAACTCAAAAGCATCCTATCCCAACATCCTAGAACTCTCAGAAAGAAGCATCACTCCGAAATTTTCTCCTATAACCCCAAGAATATGTAGTTCATTAACACATTTCACCCAACAGGCACTCTCTCCCGTTTATCGTCTCGCAAAGCAGCACATGATGCCGGTTCGTCCAATGAACCAGAGGAAGCCGAAGAAGCGTACAATAGACAGCACAGCTGTCGAGTAAAGAAGAACACGGAAATATGTAGGCGTGCGGACGTCTGATGCTTTCTGAGTAGGGTATTAGTATGTTGTAGAGGATAAGAGAGAGATAGACTTACCGAGACGCCGAGTGTGATGAAATCGTCTGTTGTGACGACAACGATGAGAACAATGTTGCAGAGAAGCCAGAGAATAACAAGACCAGTTCGGAAAGACTTGTACGAATCTTCAACGTCCTTCTTCTCGGGCTTTTCTTCTGCCATTTCGCTCATGGGTGCGAGAGCTCGCCAGACAACCTTCTCGAACTTGCTGTCGATATCCTCCTGTTCCTGCTCAATTTCTTCAACCACAGCTTCCTTGCCCTTCTCGTCCTTGACAATCATGGCTGAAGGCAGAGCTTCGGCAGTATCAGAGCCCTTTGTTCCCCACGACACATCGTGCCAGTTGTTGAAGGCGTAGACCATCAGGATGTTGATGTAAGTTGACATGAGGACGAGATACTGAGGGAATGAGTGGAACATGTGCCATGGGTCGAGGTATAGGAAGGACGCGATATAGTTTAGACCGTAGATGGTGAAGAGGGCAATGATGATCAGACCCGCAACTCCAGTATCGCCCCCGAAGAAACTATCAAAGAAGGCTTTACCGGACGCGAAGGAGATCTGCTCCTCAATTGGCGTTCCAGTGAAAGCTCGGTACACAAGATAACCGGTCAAGACGAGAAGATACAGCTGGATTAGACCGAAGACCATGAAAGAGAGGACGTAAGTGTATTGTGCGCCCTTCGGTCTGTTTCCAAGAGCGAGGACGAATTGAAGGACGAGGAAGGCGATGTATATGTATTTGATCAAGACGTTGACAATCGGCGTGGCTGTATCGCCAAACGGCCAACCATGGTATCCCGAGAGAACCTGGGGCGTTCCGACGAGCTTCATGATGATGGTGGTGGTGAGATAGAAAGACGCGAGTGAGAACCAGGAGAACGTGACATTGACCAAGTTATACACAAATTGGATGTGCAAGAAGAAGAGACGGATGAGGTTATGCCCCGATCCATACATTCGGCCAAAGTGCATGAGGGAATAGAGCGACATGGCGAAAGATCCGTTGAGCCATCGACGTCGCTGGCCGATAAACTCAGCAGCGCCTTCGGGAACATCAGTCTCGCCCTTGGAGGCCTTGATGTAGCTGAGATGCCACTTTTGACTGGCCTTTGCGACTAACTCGAAGCAGAGAATTCGATCCTCGGCAAGGAACATGTTCTTTTTGAAGATGTTCATGCCGTCGATACCCTTCTTGCCCAATGACTTGGAGAGCGTATGGTCGCCGTGAAAGTACTGCTCCAGAGGTCTACCCATGATAGCGCGGAAGCGATACGCCGAGAAAGCACCAGGCAAAACACTAACGTATCCAAAGGCACTTTCGAGCGGTTTATCGAGGACGTTGGAGATCTTGTACTCGAAATTCTGCACCGCGACGAGCGGGTTGAGAAGCATCTTTCCACCCTTGCCAAGCATGACGTGGATCTCTCCACAGGCGCCGCCGAGATCACGATCGTTGTAGAAGCCCTCCCAGAGGGACAACAGGGCGCGCGGGCCGGGCTTCGTTCCGGCATCAATGAGAATGGCGACCTCCGGGTTAAGAATGCGGCCAAAGGCATTGAAGAGCCAGCGATGCGAATTGATCTTCTTGCTGTTCTTCTGCTTGAGACAGAAGATGAACTGTACGGGAGGCAGATTGCGATGAGGCTTGTCGGGATCGGGACGGACAAGCTGTTGATCGGGCGTTACGGAGACTTGACTGGTGTACTCGAAAATATGGGCGACGGTTTCTTTGCCATTGACGTCCTTTTTGAGAACGCCATCTTGATAGATACCAACTGTCGCGAGCACGTCGAAAACGTTCTTGTCGACCTTGTCGATACCGTCAAAGACGAGACAAACGACGATCTTCTGCCACGCGGGGCCGCCCTTATTCCAGAACTTGGAGCGCTTGAGGTTCACAATGTCCCGAATGTTCTGCATTGTTCCGTGGAGGGTACGCGCAAGTAGCACCTTGTCCTCGTTGTAATAGGTGATGGCGATGAGCAGCTCTGTATGACGGTTGTACATCTTGGGCCGGAGGTTAAAGCCGTTTCGCAGGGTGAAATCGTTGGGGTCGCATGTAGCAGCTGTGTAGCGCATCTTTGTGAACTCCTCCTCCATGCTTCCGGGGCCGCTTCGGTATCGCGGTTCGACGGCGTTCTTGATGGCGCTGGGCACGGGATAGTCGATGCTGAGGACGGAGCCTTGAACGAGCTTGACCTTACGGGTCTTTGAGCGACCGAGGCCACCTGCAAGCTGATTCTGCTGCTGTCGCATCATCCAGCTCTCGTCGACGTCGAATTCCTGGTACGTTGAGTCGGGGCGCCCGTGGGCAAAGTCTGGAACAGAAAGGGCCTCGCCATTCTGGCCCCAATCTTGCATCGTAGGCGCGCGGTGCATGACGGAGAGACGAGACTCTGCCAAACGTGAAGCTTCGACATCGTACTCAGGCTCTGGGTATTCGTAGCCCGGAGAGCCAGGCATGCGACCGTGCTGATCAGCAGGGTAATGCCCAAAAGCACCAGGTCCATAGCTGTTGTGGCCAAAACTGTGGCCATCGAAGCTGTTCTGGCCTACGCTGCCTTGGTATGAACTGTGTAGGAGATCGCGGCTCGACTCGTTCTGCTCGGGGACGGGTCGTTGTGCGCCCAGCGGAGGAGGGGGAGACAATTGGTCGTAGTCTGGTTCGTAAGGATTGCTCACAGGAGAAACACGAGCGGCGGCTGTTTCGTCAGATTCGCGAAAGTGGTACTACAGAGAAAGCGCAAGATTAGATCGCTGTGTGATTGTGTTGGAGTCACTGTTGAGAGAGCTAACTTACAGCTTGGCCAGCCGGTAAATCTTGCATTTCCCGTGGCGCATCATAGTTTGGGCCGTTATCTTGGCCTGGCGGATTAAAACCCATGATTGCGTTCTTCTTTCTCTGCCCTCAGTCCAAAAAAAAAGACTCCAAAAAATAACTGAGCCAGCGAGAGTTATTATGTGCGACGATATTGGTGATCCTCTTCTTCTTTTTACCAAAAAAACAATCCCCAGGTAAATTTGCCGATTATGACATGCGATAAGATGAGCTCGCTATCGGAAGTGCCGGGCTGTGATGCAATGCGGCGCCTAAAACGGGAATTAAACGAGGGACGGTAAGAAAAAAAAATGGTATTACGATGGACGGAGTAAACCCTCTTTTCGTCAAGATATGATGCCCGACTTTTGTTACGCGATACAAAAAACGAGAGGATATTCTGTGATAGACACAAAAAAAGAAGGGAGAGAGAAGAAAGAAGGGGAAAAATCAGGTGAAAAAAACTGGACAGAGCTTGCTAGAGGGGGCGTGCTACAGTCAGTACAGTACAGTACATGGACACAGGTCAACTTGCTTTGTGAAGCTTAGAAAAACACAGTGAGAACTGGACGGGCATGGATCCAATCCTTGCTGGGTCCAGAGAGATCGACCTCCGCCGCGTAACTAGTGTCTCCATATTATGCCAGCTTTTGCAGAATTGGTTGGTCCATGTTTGTGGTCTGTGACGTAGAGTCTCTCATCATGCCAATCCTGTCAGCCAAAAAGTCAGAAGAGGCGAGAGAGGGCGATGCTACTATTTTTGGGAGGGTGACACATGGGCACAAGCCTCGTATACACGCAATTCTCTGCTGCGTCTACCCATTATCATGCAATCCCATGCTATTTCTGATGCGTCTTCTTCAAAGAAAAGTCTTTCAGAGGCATCCATATTTGATCGTGGCTTACTCTCGATTTAACGGGCCGTTATGTCAAAAGACAACAAGGCGCCTTTTTTAATTTTAGGCCTGGCTTGGAGCGTTACAAGTAGAAACATGACCCGCCCCACCCACTGCTCCGTCCAATGTAGGTACAGCACGCTATAGCGGACTACGGGGACTTACAGCACAGTATCGCCCGATGACAGCACAGTAGGTACCCCACGGGAAGCAGGGAGCATGGATGTCACTCGTATCTGAATGTTTCTTAAAAATAGAAAAGACAGGAGAACCCAAATGTCGGGGGCCAGATTGAGTCCGAGATACTGGTAGATTGAATTAACGTTACCCGTGGTCCTTGATTGAGATCCAGCGTCTGTTCGTTCACTGACTGTTGAGATCCAGTGGACTTTGGCTACACCAAAACCGCTATAGCCTCCCCTGTCATCTTGTTAGTGCACTGACGCCATCATTTTCCTGTTTTTTCCCCTGCATTTAACAATTCCGCATAAACAACCACGTCCCGAAAAGAGAACAAAAAGAAACCTCAAACAGGGAAAAACAAAGGAATCAGAGTGAATGCAACTTCAGTCACCCTATTCAGAGGTCGTTTGATGTCTGGTCAAATGCTCACAGACATCATCTGCCATAATGACGCCATTCCGGCAATTCGGATCCTTTTCATGTTTTTTTAGGCGACGCCGCAGTGACTTGATTGACTTGACCTGACTTGACACGGGATGGAAAATAGCGCACCCCGACCGACCTTCAGTTAGTTTCTAGAACAAATCATCGGTCTGCCCGTTTCATAAAAAATCCGTCTTCTTTTGAATGCGCGTTTGGGCCGCTACACGAGGTCCCTGCCAATATCGCACGACGGGACAGTGCGCCCTTGCATTGCTCATCTCGTTTTCCGTCAAGTGCAGAGACCATGTCAGCCCTGCTAAGAAATTGGTCAAACAGTCCACAAACAGGGCTAAGATGGACGTTGAGAATGCGCTTCCATGAGCTAAATCGATCGCGCGACGTAAAACGGCCAAAGCGACACTTGTTCTCGGGTTTGCTCCGGTCATTGGCGATGGTCACGTGTTGATTTGGTACTCTTGTCCTCACGCGTGTCATTTCCACTCCAGCCCCATCTTGTTGAGTTTCCGAATCATGCTGTTGTGTTCGCATTTATTATGCGTGATACGAATCCGATCTTGATGTACATGCGACCTCAATTACGTGCGCAACACAAGATCCATTCCACATTATGCACAATGCTTCCCGATATCATCAAAGCCCCAAGATTCCCATTTTCCATCATTAAGTACCTCGACGGGGGAACATCATCGCCCAATCGATTCCAGTTAACACCACTTGCAATGACACCGTCCCGGGTAGCGCCATGAGATTACAGACTGAAACTTCGTAGCTACAACACTCATCATTCATCCTTTTCGTGACAAGCCTTCTTGAACTCCTTCAAAATTGCCTGTAGAATTGTCAGTATCATTCGTCACCATGGACAGTCGCACATACATCGAAATCGTGATCTGCCATTGACATGAACGCTGGAGACCTGTCCAACTTCAACTTGCCAACACGCGGGCTCTTGATCCCAAACGCAATCCTCGCCAGAAAACGCGCATCATCTCGGATGTCTGTTGATATCAGTACCTTGTTGATCGCTGCTCTGTCAACCTGCTTGGGCGACGACGGGGGTAGCTTCACGGCTGCGCCTCTGAGACAGAACGTGCAGTGCCCGCACTTCTTCTTGTTATCAGGAAGATCCATGCCGAAGTGCTGTGCGATGGAGAGGCCGAAGCATTTTGAGGCTGTGACGAAAGTGGTGACATCCTTAAGTCTATCGAGAGCCTGCTTCTCGCGCTTCTTAAGGTCGTCGTAGAGCTTGTCTGTGAGATCGTCGATTGCTGTGTCTGTCTTTGGTAGCTTACCCATCACTTTGTACTTCTGCTCGACTCCTCCGACGGTGAGGACAATAGCTCCACTATTGTTGAGATCATTGAGGAGGTTGATGATATCGTTTCGTCGTAAACCCTCATCGTTGGCGACCTTCGTTGGGTCAATCGAGTGGAATTTCTTGGCCTTCTTGGCATGCTTCAGAATGGCCATGCTCTCTGGCGTGTTCATGCTCTTCAGACGGGGGTAGTATTGTCCATGTGCTTCGAACCTGTAAGAGCTGTACTCTGGCGTTGTCGCGCGGATGAGATTGAATCTGAGCTCCAGCGCAGCGTAGATGACACTCAGGGGACTCATGCGGATGTCGAATTGCGATGACTGGTGGTAGTGACTGACTTTGAAAGTTTCGCCAGGGGCAAGTTTGACAACATCGCCATCGAATATTTCCTTGAGGAGGTTGCGTAACGAGTTGCGGGACGGTAGGTCTCCACGCGCAAAGTTCTCTTTGATCCAAAAGTCTTCTCGGCAGAGGTAGAGCATGCAGTAGCTTGGCTTGCCGTCACGTCCGGCACGACCGACTTGCTGGCAGTACTCCTCGACGGTACTCGGGATATCCCAGTGGATGATGTTTCGAATATCTGCACTCGTCAGTCATATGATCACAGAGGCGCCCGCGTCGACCAACCTGACTTGTCGATACCCATGCCAAATGCAATGGTTGCAACTACCTAGGCCGTTGTCAGTACTGTGTTCCAGCCTGCAATCCAGGCACGCCCACCGTTTGGATTTTGGAGCTCATGAAATCATCTTGAAGCAGTCTCTTCTCATCAACTTTCATACCGGCGTGGAAGTGGGCGGCGGGGACACCCTGCTTCGAGAGATGCGCCGCCAGTTCTTCGGCTTGCTATGTGAAGTATCAGCGCTGGAAAGTCACAGTCGGGTACAAGGACTGAGCAACCTTTTGGAGAGTCGTATAGATGAGTGTCGAGCCGGGGTGCGTTTTCAAGAACTTGAACAGAAGCTCATACTTGTCATCCTTGGCCTTAACAGCCTCGGCTTCGAGTCGAAGACTGGGAGTGTCAATGAAAATCTCTGGGTATGTAGCGTAAGAACTTACTTGGGGCGGTACACTGATGTTCTGAAAACACCTTCGTCGGAAATTTCAAAGGCTTGGCAGATGTCTTTGACGACAAGTGGTGTAGCGGTGGCTGTCAGGCAGATGACTCGCTCGGCCTTGATCTCCTGAACGAACCGGGCAACTATCTTGAGTCAGCGTGGGCCATTCAGCTAGTGCAATAATGCAAACCCTTCAGATAGTCTGGGCGGAAAGAATGTCCCCACTGTATCAAGGTCAGGAAGTGTGCTAAAGTCAATGGAGGAGGGACATACCTCTGAGATGCAGTGGGCTTCGTCCACGCCAATCATTCTAACCCCTCCCTTGACCCGCTTCATCGTCTCAACGAACCCTTCGTTGTTGAGGCGCTCAGGAGCGCAATACAGTAGACGTAGCTGTCCCTCTCGCAGATCCTTGTTGATCTTCTGGATTTCATCCCAGCTTTTCGTGGAGTCCATGCATTCTGCTGCGATGCCTCTCCGCTTGAGCGCATCAACTTGGTCCTTCATCAGAGCAATGAGAGGAGAAACGACGATAGTGATACCCGAGTCATTGGTCTGTCGTTCTTTGGTCTGGCGGTCCATTTCTGGAAACGCGATGGCAGGGATCTGCTTCTATCAGTATGGGAGATCGGCTGGGAGAGCTGAAACGAACCTGGTAGCAAAGTGACTTTCCGGCACCTGTTGGAAAGACCGCAAGTGCATTCTCTCCATCGAGAAGTCTGGCGATTGTAGCCTCTTGCTCATGGCGAAACTCTTTGTAGCCAAATTTGTCGGCCAGCAGCTTTCGCGCAAGCTGAATTCGTTGTGTCTCGCAAAGTCGGCCATTGGAACTACCGAGGGGCCTATGTCGCGCCTTTTTAGCAGGTGCTTGATCTTGAACATCATTCTCCTTGTCTCTGCTGTGCTTCTTGGTCGGATTCATCAGTCCCGCCTCTTCCAGTTCGTCAAAAATGAGGTCATCTTCATCAACGTCGTCAAAGAGAGCGTCTCCAGAGTCGAAGTCTTCGTCGGATAGGTCCATTCTGTGATCCGATACGCCCGGATGAAATAATGGAAACAGAACTTCTAAAACAATGTCGCGTGAAACAAGATTGGGAACAGACGACTAGCGATGCTATGAGAATTCTTGGTAATTTGTGGCAATTAACTCCAGAGGTGCCTCAGGGGACGCGTACTGAGAGTTACGCGGTGACGCCTGATCACGTGGTCCGTTGTTTGCGAGGAAGGTAGGTGGGGCGATTACTCGGTACCAATTGACAGAAATAGACGATACGGCGCTAGCTTAAGGTGTTACAGCTTGTGCTTGCCATTTATTTCTCAGCCAAATGCACGTACCCTACATCGCCGCTTTCTTTCAATATTTCTCGTCCCTTTTCTTAGCGCTCGAGTCGGGCTGACCCCGTGATAATGCAATTGATACCTTGATATTCTTTTTTTTTTCTAATCTCAACTTGGTAGTAAAAGAAGAGCATAGTCGAGTTGATCAGTGATTGTGTCTATAGTCTTACGTTGAAATGGGATACGACTACGATAAAAGTCCGCCTACCAATCTTTCTCGTACCAAGACACGTCGTACCAGCACAACATAACACCACCCTTTCACATGCACAACATTGAGATTCCCGGAACATTTATCCTCCTCATTCGCGCATCAAATGCCCCAATTTGATCGACAACGTTTCTCGTTCCCAATGGCTACACTGTGGGGAAGCATGAAAACGCTACGTCATAGATGCGAAGTCATGACATTGACAGGATGAGACGACCCTGATAGTCCGAGGAAAGGTAATTTAAAGGTTGCGATATCATAATTCTCATTTTATTATCCAGATTCTCAACGCCACCCTCACATGAGACACCCATGACGTTGCCATGTACTCGTCCTTCAACATACAGATATAAGAACAGCCGTCTAAACGCCAAGAGTCTCATCTCTCGCCAGGCAAACAGAAAGATACCTTATTCTTTACTTCTGCCAATCAATTATTGCCAACCTTAAAAATGTCGGGTTATGCGCAGAACGAGCGTGGTCAGGGCATGTCTCACGCCACAGCTCCCTCGAAGCTCTCTGAAGGTGTTCAACGACAAATACCCAAGGGTCTTGAACATGCTCTTCCTGAATCTGTACGTCTTTTACAAGCAGTTCAAAATGATTGTGTCTAATGTTTCAGATTCACCCCACTGAGTCTACGCCTGGCTCATCTGGCGGCATCTCATATGCGAAGGGCGGGGAGGCATCCCTGTTACCACAAAAGGTGCAGGAAAGTTTGCCTGAAGGGGTCAAGAGAGCCATTCCCAATGCTATCCATGATACTGGAGACAAAGTCGATTCGAACGACAGGCACTGAAGCGGTGACTGGGTTTGCAGTCTGGTATTTTGCAAGATGCTCAACATCACGGGGAGGTAATGAGGTGTATAAACGTAGGGAGAAACTAATTTTATTGCAATTTCCTAATTCATTGCTTGCGACATGCTAAAGCTTGTAGGGGGATTAATAGAACATGAGTCGAGATGTTATACATGGGGGATGTGAAGTCCTGGTTCCAACAGCATATGAGGCTTGACAACCATGCAACCCCATTGACCTACAAATACAAAAAGAGACCAGTTGCCAGAATGACTACTGCCGTGATACCGTGGTTAATGCTGGCACTGGAAGCCTTCTCTTCTGCCTCTCCTTGAACATACTCCTTATTCGCAAACTGCCGCACAATAACAGCATCACCAACTCCGACAAAGGTACCGAGCATGAAGCAGATTCCCATGCACTTCTTCGTAACCGCCGCAGCTAACGGGCTCACTTGACAGATCGGGGAGAATTGCCAGAACGCATAGAGACCAAGAGTGCTGAGACCTGTACCGATGTTTCGTAGTCCAGTCGCGTAGATGAGGGATTTCTGGAAAGCTTCGGACTGAGACGAAGAGGTTTTCTCAGTAGCTGGAGCGTGAAGACCAAAGAGGCGCATGGCATTGTAGGGAGACACGAAGCTGTAAATTCCAATGCTTGTGCCGGTTACTCCGAAGAGGAGGGGAAATGCCGTGATGACAGTCGTGGTGGTAATTTGAGCGGCCATTATGATTGGGTTGTTGACGCAAATGCGACTTGTTCGAGGAAGTTTGTGATAATGTATTGGATTGCCTGACTTTGACTGAAGAGATGGTAGAATAGCATTTGTGATTGAAGAGATGACGATCACGAGAGTGACGTAAGAGCTTGACTTGGCGATTCGCTCTTGTAGATGCATATTCTGTGTAAATCGTTAACGCTGGCTTGGTAGGTGGACTCCGCACCAAGAGAAGCGCTATCAACGGCGCTATGTGAGGCGTGCTTGCTGTTTTTCAGTGTAAGACGTTTAGTTCAATAACCCGAGGAAAATTTCAGACAAGTCTTGTAAATTTCTCGAAGAAAATTGCTTTATTCGGGCTATGGCGGGAAGTGGTGCCACGAGGGTTCTATCTAAGCTGTAGCCTCACGATCCTTCAGGCTCAGATGGGTATTTGAGATATAGCTGCATCATCTTGGAATACGACGAAGAAAGAATTCAAAGGGATCTGTGTGCCGAGAGCAAAAAATACCAGTCAATGAATGCAGCTTTTGGAAGATTCTTGAGTCTTATGTAAATTGATGTGAGTTTTGTTCTGACCGAGAATCCCCTTGCAGGGTTTGGAGAAGCTTCTTATCTGCCAGATAAAGGCCCTGCATTCATTTAAAATGCACATTTGTTCCCTATGTCTGTCTCAAGCTGGGTCTTTCCCTGCACTGCTCTTAGACGCGAAGAGGAGTAGAGCCAGTGGCCGAGCTCTGTTCGAGGACACTGTGCCAAGGGAATGGACTTTTAAAAACGAAGAAAACCATCTCACTAAGCTTCCCCTCCCAGAAGTGATGTAAGAGAATTAGCGCAATGCGAGCAAGAGGTCGGTTCATGGAATGACTGTAATACTCGTCACCAAGTTTCGACGAACTCTCTACCGTACATACAAGGCTAGGGCGTTAAACGAAACCTCGAAACCCAGCATCGTATCATGAAGCCCCTTATCATGGAGAAATGGCAACACCTTACTCCAAGGGTGAGGTTCATTCGTGCGCGCTACACCTCTAGTCCCGAACAATGCGGTAAGCAGATATTGCACTTCGGCACTGAACGGCCGCCCAGGAACAGTCCCCGTTTGCCGATTCCCAAGTTTCAATTGCGTCTGCCTAAAAGCCTCTAATTTGCTGGGATACGATAGCGGCACCGAGTTCTGCAGGTCAGCACAGACACAATCACGAACCCCTGGAGTGTTTCCGAGGCTAAGGGCGACGGCTGCAGTGCTAAGAAAGCATGTGAGCCATGGATTGACAGGGCTATTCATTGAGACAAGCTTGCGAGACCGCGCCATCACATGTCGTAAGAAATATGATTGCGCAGTTATACGAGTATGAGAAGGCATCGTTGTTTGACCAACGGTGCAGTACAGTGATGTGGAACCGGCAGTTGAGATAGTTGTTTAAGAGACTTCGCGACGGGCCGAGTTGTTGTTACAGAGTTGGTGTAAATACCCTTGAGAAGCCTGAAAATTGGAGTAGGGTCGTACTGTCCAGATATTGATGGTGAAGACCATTCAATTGACCAAAGGTTTGGTAGAGTTCAATACTGAATCTATCCGCGTTCTCGCATTGCCCAACAGAGTTGTGTTCGCACTGACCTTCGGGGATGCAAAATGCCGTGATGATCAAGATCGATAGTTCCATCCGACGGAAGTGCTCCCGGCGCGATCCAACATAGCTCAGGCAAGTCGCGCCAGATCAGAGGGTTACATGGACTGATAGACAGCCCTATAATTGCTTCGTATTGCTTCGAGGTTTAAACTCCGTGTTAGCGTCTTGCTCGCTGGACTGGGGTTTCAGCAAGTGCCTGTGCGTCGCGGTACCCTCAGCGTTGAGCCGGCAATTAGTATGGTAAAGCAGCCGGAAAGGCGTTTATTGTTTCAAGCTACTGGAAATTGAATTCGAGTCGGGCGAAACTTCAGCTAGTAATGGGGCGATATTCAAGCCACGCATTGTCTGTAATTCCAGCGTTGGTGGAAGCGCCTTGTCCCTGCGCTGATCTTTACAGCATGCGCCAATCGCGAATTCCCTGTAGTTTATCTTTGTCAGTTATTACGTATCGCAAGCTCCCTGTTGATCATCGACGGGGAGTCGGGGGCCATATCCTAGACCTTGAAGATGTCTTGCTGACTCGCAGAGATTACCGACGACACTCGTTCCCAGGTTCTTCAACAATCCGGGGTTCTTCACGGCCCATTCATGCTTGGTAAAGTCAATTATGTGGGGTGTCGCCGGCATTGCTCCTAAGCACTTCCCATCTTGAGGGCTAGCGCTCGTAGATCTTCAAGCCACCGTTTACTCTCGGCTAGTGTTCTGACTCTGCTCCTTAGCGGTGACAATCATCATCTACCGAGAAACAGGGTGAACAGCTGAGCTTTGCTGCATGTTTGGTACAGACGTTAGCAAAGCCAATTTAGATTGGGCTCATGCACGATACGAAAACTACCCGTAGCTGGCTCCCTAAAGAGAGCTGCAGGTATATAGTTCCCATCATGTCGTATCCCGACCCTGGAATTCTTCCATCATTTGTCTTCTCAACTGCCCAGCATGATTGATCTGGCATCAGTTTACTATGGGTTATTCCTCGGCGTCTTCATCTTCACGTTTGCAAAGGCCGTATCACAGACCAGAGCCATCTACAAGCGTACTCACAGCCTTCACAATGCCTACCTCTACATGATCTGGACCGAGGCCGTGGTCAACTTCGTCTTTGCTCTCATCACATTCCTCTACCTCAATGGCATCATCCCTGGAAAGTGAGTACCCTCCTACCCCCTCTCGCCGTCTTTCTTGCTTATCATCGAACAGTCTGGGCTTTCTCCTCGCTACCGTCATCCTGTGGTCGATCCAGACGCAACTACTCCCTCAGATCATTGCCAACCGAGTGTCCTTGATCATGACGAACCGACGCCGAGCGAGACACCTGAAGTGGGGGCTCGTGGTCTGCATTCTGTTTGTTAATGGCGCTGTCTGCTACATCTTCACTGTTGCACACCTCGACACTGCTACACCTTCGCAGAAGCATACGAATATGATATTCGAGAAGTGTGAGAAGACGTTCTTCCTCATCATCGATCTGGCACTCAACATGTACTTCTTGTACCTGGTGCGGTATCGCCTGATTGCCGATGGCCTGAATAAATACTGGAGATTGTTCAATTTCAACGCTGGAATGGTGTTTATCTCGACATCGATGGACGTCCTTCTTCTGGGGTTCCTCAGTCTACCAGATCCTTATCTGTAGGTCTATAACACACTAGGAGCAGATCCTAGCTAACATTAGAGCAGATACGTCCAATTTGCCCCTCTTGCATATATCGTCAAGCTCTACATAGAACTTCTCATGGCAAACCTAATCTCCAAGGTCGTTCGAGGTACCTCTCGTAGTCAAGGAGAGGGATGGTATTCTAGCAGTCGGGACAAGTCTAACCCAACAAACTACGGTCTCACGTCCCGTGTAGTTGTGACTACCGGTCCACCTGTCCCAACCCGTGGAAGCAACATCATGAGTAGAATGGGTAAAGATGGTAAAGACCTAGAGAGCAACGAGGGAAACAATGGATCACAAGTTCATCTAGCGACATTCCCGGAACCGCATGGTATCACCAAAACTGTTGAAACCACAGTGGTAGTGGGAGATGGAGAGAGTGATCGGACCTTTTAATTAAATGGCGGAGACTGGCTACCGATATCGTAATTTTATAGGATCTCGAATGTTAGTAACTAAGGAGCTAGTGTTTAGCCCATTATAATAAGATAATGTGAATACGCCGTATATTCACTACTACATTAACATTCGGATTCGTTAATTCATCTCGCATTGCTACAGTAAAGTCGTTTAGACATTAATGCCATTTGATGTAACGGGATCGTTTCAACCACGGTTTAAAGGTCAATGTGAGTAGAGCTGAGACAATTCATTCGGGTGCTAATCAGAACAATGTCAGAAAACGGCTTTATCTACTGCTCCAGACTTCGTCAGAAAGTGACAGGCAGGTCCACGATTCCGACATCCCTGTTCAAAGGCGTGTAGTTGATCTTTTCCAGTGGAACCGCAACGTTGAGATCCGGGAACTTCTGATATAGTGATGCTATAGAACGTTAGTCATAGGCATCCCAAGCGTTGAAGATATGTATACATACAGAACACAGTTGTGAGTTCAGCCTTTGCAAGATGCTCTGCGATACATCGGTGATCACCGAAGCCAAAGCCAAGAGGATCTTCAGCAGGCCATTTGCGATTCATGTTGAATTCATCGGGATTCTCAAAGACTTCCTCGTCTCTGTTGGCTGACTGGTTTGATGCAATGATGCCTTCATTTGCACGGATGAGCTGGCATGGGGTCAGTCGGATCGGATCTTCCAGTCACATGAGTATGTTACTTGCCTTTTCACCTATCATGACATCTTCCTTGGCGGTACGTTTGATGGCCAAGGCAGAAGCAGTGTGGTATCGACAGAGCTCCTCGACAAACTGAGGCGCAAGGGATGGGTTGGCCTTGAGTTGCGCTAGCTGATCAGGGTGCTGAGCCAGAGTGGCGACGCCCTGAAGTTGTCAGTAAATGTACGATAGACTGATGAACAAAACCGCATACCAGTGTAATCATGTTCACCATCGTTGCGTTGCCGGCGACGAGAAGTAAGAAAGCAATCTGGACAGCGTCCGACTTGTCGATAGTTCCAGGCTTGACCTGCTCAGTGCAGAGCTTGCTAATGATATCATCCTTTGGCTCTACTAGACGCTGCTCGACAAGAGTTGCAAGGTAGTCAAGGAGTTCCCTATCGATTATCAGACCTGAACATGCTCAGATGGTTCTCAGTTAGACCTACTGGTTGGCGGCAGACGCTTCTCGGGCAGTGGAGCTACCATTTGTGCGAATAGCGTTCTGCTGCGTAAGATACTCGAGATCCTTGAAAGGAACGCCGAGAAGTGTATAGATGATCTAGATCGATATGAGGCATGTCCTTTCAAGAATGGTCTGCCGTGACTTACATAAGAAGGAACAGGGAGTGCAAACTCCTTCACAAGATCAACTGGACCATTGACACATCCCTTCTGCTTCATCTGCTCCAGTAGATCATCGACCGTCTTCTGGATGTAAGGTTGCAAATTCTTCACAGCTTCTGGGGTAAACGTCGGTTCTACCATGCTCCTTCAATCTGTGTCAGTCTGCTCCCAGAAAGCAAGGGTAATAAGGTGCTTACCTCTGATGCATGTGCTCTGGGGGATCCATGTCGACAAATGTCGGCTTTGCCTTGGCTGCTTGCTTTCCACCGGCGCTAAGCTCGGGAAAGCCTTGGCGAGTGCGGACCTTGAGTCAGGTTAGGACCAGCAGGGTCCATCAGATCATATCAGATCATACCTTGGAGAGCTTGTCAGAAGTAGCTACAAAGCAGACATCTTTGTGCTTAGTGACGAGCCAGGCGAGAGAGCCATCAAAAAGCTTGACTTGAGAAACAGGATCCGTAGCTCGAAGTTTGGCAAACTCGGCGGGTGGCTCGGGGCCAGAGGCGCGTGAGAAAGGGAAGCTCGGTGCGTCAGTTACCATGGTGTAGGTTCTGTGGAAACGCTGTAAACTGAAGAGTGCTCTTTTGTTGCGTAGTGCGAATTGAAACTTTATAGTAGCCATGGTGATGGGAATAACAATGAGCGATGCTGGAGGGTTATATTTGTTGGAAGTGAAAATCAGATGTGGAGTTTGGGTATAGAAGTATTCCATATTCATCCGTATTCGATGAGATCACGAGATGCAATTGATTTCCAATCAAGTTCCGATCTGTCTCGGCTTATGCTTGACGATGGCATTTCCGCTGCATGAGCAATCCGGCGGACGAGTCAGATTGTCAGGTTTGCAGTGGGTGTTACAAATATCGGCATTATTACTTGTCAATGCATTGATGGTCGTATTGCTCGGGAGTTCACGGCCACGCAAAGACGTTGAACATCTTCCTACTTTCTGGACTGTATTCGCAGTAAAACTTGACCAAAACCCTCTATGCTCCAGTTGCTGAAGCATGAGTTACTTTAGATACCATTCCACGCTTTCCTCTCAATCAAACTTGTTTTGTCCCTTCATGTTGTATTTGCAAAATTGCGCAAGAAAATTCCATGATCCGAGGACGCAGCCTGTCATTCCTTGGAGATGCTGATTCCCGCGGAGATGCGCAAACGCAACCTTTAAATACCTACGACAAAATGATATGATTCCATGATCTGTCATCAAAAAGCATCCCACCCACTAGGAATATATTCATAGTGCTATAAGCAGCCACATGATTCGACTCTTAGTCAACCCACGTCATATACGCATCTGGCTGGAATTTGCCTTGTTCTGCCTCCTCCGTACTCCTAGACATCGCGAGTTGGTGATTGAATATAAGGCAGAATACGGAAACAAAATTACTTCTTCCTGCGTGTTCCGACTCTTTGTCACGATGGCCATTTACAGACGGTAATATGCCCGAATGTCAACCCGAGCCTAGACCTTGGCCCGAATACGACAACGCGCCCTTCGCAAATTAATATGTTCCCTGCTCTGTCTAGTTTCGCCGCATCGGAGATTTTTAAGAATGAAATACGAATAAGGTAGGCAATCTAAGGGAGGCAAGAAAACCTAGGATCTTAATCCGAAATAACAAAATCTCCTAGGTAAGTCCAGCCTGAGCTTAGGGGACTTTTTATTATGTTTGTTCCATCCTATCTTTAAGTCTCAAGTCTTACTGCTCCCTAAAGGTAACTATATTAAGTCGCTCTTCTGCGTCGCGACCTTGGGCGACTCTTTCTCTCAGTGTAAGGGCTTGAATATGGCACTCATACTATATGAAAACCATGTTTAGCGTGGCTCGTGCTGGCCTTTAAGCTCCTCAAACGAACCAGTAATGCCAAAATAAGCGTTTTCTACAAGGAATTTTATCGAAGAGTTTCGTTTCTCTGGTTTTGAAGCAAGGGCCGACTTGTGTGAACTTTAGGAGGCCGATTCGAACCCCAAGAGATGCCTGCGCTGGCTATGGGTTATAAGGACGTAACAAACGGTTGATATACATGCCCCCATCACTCGAGGTTGGGATGATGGACTAATTTAAAGTCATTGATACGACAGTCATTTCCAATATTGACTGATTCGCACTCCAATAGGCAGATGAAGGCCACGCTCAACAGTTGTCACAGGTGTCCGCCGAGTCTTGCATGGAAGCCTGTTAGTAGTCGGCGTCTGATATTTCGAGGGAACGCCTGTTGGGCTTTGCATTGACAATATTGCTTCAAGGTCCGTGGGATAGGAAGTACTTGATGAGTTGTTGGGTTTTATCCGGTATTGAGCATTGAAAGATATCGGAGGTCTTATCGAGATAAGATGGCGATTGATCGGCAACTAACGTCTAGTAGATCCAGTTGCAGTCATGATGTCTCACAATAATTTCCCAACAATTTGTTATCAACAAGCTGCTCGACGAATGACGTCTGAGAAGCAGTCAATCGTATTTGCCCTGTATACAACACACATTTGACCGCCCAATGACACCACGATCCCTATACTGAGCCCTGTCACTTACCAACATCAGTATGGGTACTGACTACGAGGGCCTATCGGAAGTCTCATGCTCAAGATAACTAGGTTGAGTCTCCAGAACGCTAGGCTAATCCAGATATAGGAAGGTGGAACAAGCCGTGTCTTAGCTTCACGGCGGAGCGGTTGCTGGGGAGCTTGGTGGATGATGACGTTGCTACTACCAGGCCAGGCGAGGGCCCGAGAGCTCAACGTATCACTACGCATCGTCGGACCTCTTACTTAGTTCATCTAATCTTTGCAATAGCTACAGAATTCAGAGGCACAATGGAATCTAAGAATCCATACGCCTTCCCTCTGAAGCCAGAACAGTATGCTCCAGCCCCGGTGCCTTCGCTGGCTGAATGGAAACAATTGTGGAGTGTCTGGGATCTTGTCACGACCAGTATGATATTGCCGGATGCGTTGATGGAACAACCAATTCCTCTGCGGAACCCGTTGCTGTTCTATCTTGGCCATATTCCAACCTTGTCAGACACCTACTATTTCGTCTCAAACCTTGGCTAATGCTGGATCTAGTGAGGATATTCATCTTGCGCGAGCAACGAACAGCAAGCCTACTGAACCAGCATACTATCATCAAATTTTTGAGCGCGGCATAGATCCTGACGTTGATGATCCTTCCAAATGCCATGAGCACAGCAAACTCCCAGACGTCTTCCCATGCCTTAGGGACATTCTAGCATATCGAGTGCGCGTGAAAGAGCGAATCACATCACTTTATCAAACTCAAAGGCCCTACACAGATCGCGGTCTTGGACGAGCGCTCTGGATAGGTTTCGAACATGAGGGTATGCCTGTTTTCACCAGCTGCAGGGTTTGTGGCTGATATGTTACAGGTCTCCATGCTGAAACGTTCCTGTTCATGACTATTCAAAGTGCCAATATCCTTCCACCTCCTGATCTGCCCAGGCCAGAGTTCACAAAGCTCGCAAAAGCAGCTGCTTCACGGCGCCTTCCGAATCCATGGATCAAGGTGCCCCAGCAGACTTTCACCATTGGGTACCATGATCCTGAGAGGGATGAAGGGCCAAACAGATTCTTTGCGTGGGACAATGAGCGCGAGCCGTACGATATCATTGTTCCACAAATCGAGGCACAAGGTCGACCGGTTAGTAACGGCGAGTATGCTAAGTACCTCGTAGACGTTAAGGAGCTTCAGATCCCCGCAACTTGGAGCAAGACGCGCGATGCCCGAAGTGATGAAGATTACACCACGTTCGTCGCTCGTCACAGTATCAAGACTGTCTGGGGACCTGTACCGTTGTCGCAGGCACTTGATTGGCCTGTGATGGCCTCTTTTGACGAGGTAGAGAGATATTCTCAGTGGGCTGGTGCTCGCTTACCAACGCTCCACGAATTACGGAGCATCCACGAGTATGCTGAGCGTCGTCGTGAAGCTCCGGGCAGCAAAGTGAACCATCAATTCCATACCGATCCAAAGGCCATATATGTTGACTTATCGGAGACGAATTCTGGGTTTCAGAATTTTCATCCAATGGGCATCACTCACAAGGGTAATCTTTGCGGACTGGGCGATACTGGAGGTGCGGCTGAGTGGACGAGAACTTTATTCGCGCCGCAACCGGGATTCAAGGCAATGGATATTTATCCCGGATATAGTGGTGAGTTTTGTCGATCCCTCTCCAAGAGGTTTCTATGTCATTCTTTTCTGACACAGTCCAGCCGACTTTATGGATGAGAAGCATCTGGCCGTGGTTGGAGGAAGCTGGGCCCTGCATCCTCGTATTGCAGGCCGAAAGAGCTTGTGAGTTGCGCGATACTGAAATGCTATGAATCTGCTAATAGTCGCAGCCTGAACTGGTGGCAGAAGAAATATCTCTGGCCATGGGTAACGTTTCGTCTTGTACGAGACGTCGAGGCTAGTGCACACGGCTAACTCTACGAGGTTATTCTGTGCTACCGACTCTCACTGCCGACATCATCAGACCGAGGTCGATGGCGGTATCTGCTGTGGCTTTGTGGATGCTTTGGCTAGTCCCGTGGTGACATCATACGATATGAATTGAGTTTGTAATGGATCTAGTCTTGAGATCGATTCTCGGATATACACGTTAGTAAACTGATCCTTGCTTCCTATTGATCCGTTTGGCACTTTTAGTGGGAACTTACTGTCCGCGTTTCCCGAGAGGGTGGATGATGTTACGATTGCATTCCGTCGTACCAAGAGATCAAGCCACTTAAGCGAGTCGATCTTGCAGAGTATAAATACTTGGCAGCGGTCAAGACATGTCCCATATTGTCTTCTGTAATTACTCCAAGTTCTTAAAATCCGTATCAAAAGCCTTTAATATTATTGATCATGTCTCTGCCACGATATCAAACAAACACTCCCCTTCATCCAACCTTTGAGAAGGATATCCTCAACACTCATCTTATCTACGACTACGACGCCACAGACGCAGAAGGAAACCCAGAGAAATGGCGTTATGAAATCTGGTTCTTCTCCGACGACCGAGCCGTCTACGCCATTCACGGTGGCCCAATGGCTGGCCGTATCAATTATCAAACCGTAGCATACCAATGCATTCGACCAGGGGAGCTATGGCAAATTAACTGGCTCGAAGAGACTGGAACGATTGTTTCTCTTGTTTACGACATCACCAACAAGACAATCAGCGGCATGTTGGGTTTCTCAAAGGGCCACTGGGAACATCCTATTGAAGCCCATGGCGATAAGAGAAATCCAACGGATTTCAACAGGTGGAAAGAGTTGGCGAACATTGGAAAGCAGACTGATAGATTTATTTTGACGGAGCAGGCTAAGATTCTGGAGGTGTTCAAGGGCCAGGGTGATTTGAAGCCTATCAAGGAAGAGGACCCAACATTTTAGTGGAGAAAAAGAGGGCGTCATTGATTTTAGACACGTGTGCAACAGCGTATTAGCTTCCCTATAACAAAAACGAATATAAGATACAATCTATAGAGCGGTGGACTCTCATCGTATCGTAAGATCTGAAATGCCCAACTGACACCATGGATTGGTAACAGATTTGGCGAATGAGATTTGCTGAATGACCGCCTGGGTCGTTTCTGATAAGTTACCCGGATAACTACAATCCCTGCCTTGCATGATGTGACCAACGGGTTGGTATCAGACGACAAAATATTGCAGTTCTGGAATCTTGCCTGAAGTGGTAGTCATATGCGCCGATGCATAGACGGATGAGCTCCAGTATGACCAGATATATCGTGGTTTTAAAACAGGCCATAGACACTTTATCTGTTCTACTCAAGGCTATCCGAAGCATTTCCTTAGTCATGTTATACCTGGTGGCTTAGACTCGAAAACACTGATGTCTAGTCTAGTCTTGAGATATAGCAAAATATCGACTACGCCAATGCATCGCGAATTATTGGATGAAGACGACAAGAGCAAAGCTAGCAAGTCCGCGTGAATTCTGTCAATGTTTGCGACTATCTAGCTGTTCGACCACGCTGTCAGACTGGTCTGGGGGTACAGACATAAAGCCCCGTCACAATTGGAGCATGGTAGAAGAGCAAATTCTGAGCACTAGAGTCGAAGGCCTAATTTCCATGTGCCTTGATGATACTTGGCATCCCGAAGCAAAGCTTCACCCAAAGCCAACTACTTGAGCTCTAAAACAGAGTCAACTTCATCCTGGGCAGTCTTCCAGCAATCGCAATTCGGAGGGACGTGTTCGCTTTGTTGGAAACGCTTATGCAATCGATACTGGTCTCTAACTACACATCCTGTGAGTTAAAACACTGTAGATTGAGAGATTACCCAACTTACAGAGTCGATAGTAGCTCCTGCGGTTGACGTCGAACATAAGGTCAAGTATATCACTTTGTGTGTCCTTGCTTGAATTGGCGTAGACAGTCATGGCATACTTCCAATTATCTCGAGCATGAAGTCTGTATCCAATAGCGTCTTCCTCGATTGCTTCGCGGACCGTCCATTGGGGATACTCTAAAAAGGTGCCATTCGAAGTATCGCCAAACATCTGATATCGCGCCCATATAGCGTCGCCGTATCTATTCTCTTGAAGGGCTGAAATGTAGTCGCTGGTCCAAGGCTCGACGAGCCCCCATTCTCGGCGATTGCTTTCGGCTTCCGATATCGAAAGGTCGAGAAATAGGTTGCCGTCCCTATCTCCGTAATTGAAGGTGTCGGCATAGCCAAAGCTGCTGCCAAGAGCCAGAAGTAAAAGGGCTTTAACGAAGGCAGGAACCATTTTGTATGCAGAGTTGAGTTGCTCAGCGGGTTCAAGGATAATTGCACACGATTTCTGTACTGTTTTGTCGAGAGGACGATTGAAACGTGAACATTTTGAACTTGTTAAGAATCGCTCAGGCGCACATGTTGACTTTAGGCAGCGACTGGTTAGTTGCATATCTGAGCTGATTTTGTTCGTGTTGGTTGTGAGTTCGGATACTACGGCACGGTTATCTCGGCCCCCTCAGTACTTATCAACTACCTGGATAGGTATCTTTGCTACCAACAGCTTCAACATCCTGGACACGCAAATGGTATCAAAGATGAATGGCAGGTTGGTAGTTGCGGTGATCGATGCTCTAATATCACATATGACTTTGTTCATGGTTGGAAGACCACACGAGGTTGGAATGACGCGCTGAAAACTGGGAACAAGGTGTTAGTTTCACAGCGCAAGGTACATTGCCGTTGTTGGCCGAGCCTGAAAATACAAAGATAACATATCAGATCACGCAGAGTAAAAGCGTGACGAACATTACGTCTATTAATGCCAGATTAAGCAAAGCCAATATTCAGGCCAACCCAGGTCCTAAAGATGCATAAGGGGAGAAACAGCATATTCCTTCTCTTTCACACTTTCACAATGCAGAATTATTTCAATAACTTTTAGATATAGTAGTCAAAGTAGCAGTCTGAAGTATTTAAATCTGCCAGGATAAGTCTCTGTCCATAGCTTAATCAGCTAGCCAGGCTAGCCAACCAAGGACCATGCATATGCCATAATAAGCGGCAAAAGCAAGATAAAACAAACATTTCAAGGGAGATTCATCAAAAAAACAAGAAACATACAACAGCGGGGATTCGCTGGTCGTCACCGACCCAACTACTAATCCGCCCCTTACAGGCTTGACTATGGGAGAGCAGACGGGATCCCGTATTTTCCTGTAGGTATGGTCGTATGTGGTTAAGACTGCCAGTAGATAGGACTATAACCAAGGGTCTATGCCTATCTTGAGATTGGCCTTTGAGCTAAGGCCATGGCCTTGAAAGCGCTTGTAAAACAGGCCGCTTCATGGAAAACGAAAAACGAACTGAACTTATATAACTACTATAGATAGATGTTATCCTTATGTTTAGGTAATGGCTAATTAACAACACCGTTACTATACATCTTCTCAATCATTCCCTACCCAGAAATACTCTTCTGAGATACATCCCTAGCAAGCTGCCCAACCTTAGTCAGGAGGTCGGCAATACTGCGTGGTACCTGGCCGGAGTATCCACTGGAAATCTCATTGGTGATGGTCTCGACTTCGTCGCAAACACGACCGTCAATAAGTGCCATCTGGCAAAGTCTGAGAATGCCCTCAGCAAACCTATCCTTATCCCACGATTGGGCAGCCGTGTCTCTGGCCCTATTCCTCATATCGTTCATGACGAGTGCGAGCCGTGTTGCCTTCTCCCTGAGCTCAGTGAATCCAGCCAGGAGTGTAGCGGACTGCTTGTTAAGCGCATCAATTGTTGCTTGGAGGACAGGAAGCTGTTGAGCCACTTGTTCAATGGCGGCACGCCTAGTGTTGAGTTCGTTCTGTTGGTTTACAACCTGCATGAGAGCGTGATGGGAATTCTGAAGTTGATCTTGCGCAGCATTCACTCTGTTTCTGGCTTCTTCAACTCTCCGCTGATTATTCTCCATTTCACCCCAAGCCGGCCCCAAGAACTGTAATGTGTATTAGTGCTGGCTCGCTTGGCAGATTAATCGGTCTTACAAAGAACACCTTCCCAATATCGTTGCCGATGTCAGGCACGTCGTCGTGTGCTTGACGAAGAGCATTGGAAGCATCCTCCAGCTGGCGGGAACATCTTTCAACATCATGTTGATATTGCTCCAACTGACGCCGGCCGTTCTCCCAGTCCGTCTTAGTTTGCTCTAACGCACGCTCGATTTCCCGCTGCAACTGCAGAAAATCTTCCGCATGCAAAGATGCGGCCTGAACTAATCAGTATCGCGAATTCAATGCTAATTTTGCTTACTCACCTGTGTATAGATGCTATTGACCTGATCGAAACCAGTCTGAGAGGCAGCTTGACAGTCTGAAAAGGCGCGAGAGCACTGTTCAAGGATCATCATCTTTTGCATGTCATCACCACCAGGCTCCCCACGGATGAAGACGGCAAGCTTGTACAGCTGAAGTAGTGCTACCTCAAGGCGATTGATGGACATGGATAGGTTCTCCTTGACGCCAGATCGGAGAAAGGCATCTTGCATAGCGACCTTCTGCTTGAAGACCTCAAGCCTCCGAACCAGATCTTGGAAGGGCCCTCCAGCAGCCGCGAAGACCGCGTTTGCTTGCATAGCTGGTATTGCTTGAGCAAACTGGAGACCACCAAGGCCAGCCTGAGCCAGCATAGATTCCCAAGGTGACGCAAAAGACATGATTGATAGAGAATTGAGATAGATGGGTAAATAATGATCAGTGTAAGAGGGATGAGTTTAGGAGCGAATTCGTAAAGAGGTTGGGGATTAGTTCTAGCTTTATGCTTATCCTCGCAGTCTTGTCGAGGCTACCGACTTGCTGAACAAAGACCGTATGCGTAAGTGAAGAGGCCGAGCATACTATGAACGATGAAGGTATTCGCCAATTCCGCATCCGACGCCCAGCATCATATCCTATCAGCGTCGGTAATCAGGATTCCAGGCTCGTATCGACCGAATTATACTACTAGCCGCATATTGACTTCCAAATTCGAGAACCGGCTTAGGATCCGCTTTTCAATATATTGGCTACTAGTTCCTCATATCAGCCAGCCAAAGCAGATATCGACACGTTACGCACACTTCAAATGCGGCATGGCATAGCTTCGCACAGCGGCTGAATATCCGAAAGTGAATCAATCAGCTGACGAGACGATAGCTCGCCTTTTTGCAGCTCTGAGACAAGTTAACTCAATGTGGAGCTGGGCGCAAGACTATTGATTGATAGCAAGAACTAGCATCCCCGCCAAGGTTAGCTGGACACACAGATATGGATTAACGTAGGCTCTCCAGCTCCTGAAGCGAATCCTAAAGGCTCCAAATGCAGGTCCAGAGCGCCTAATTGATGCAAATATCCTTTTTCGGAAAGTCAGCGAGCCACGTCGGCCGACGATTGCTCATTATTGGGATCCAAGCCAGCCTTATACAAATACTATCTTAGCGGGGGGATCTTTGGAAGCTGAGACGTCTAGTGATTGAACGAATTATGAGGGGCCTTTCGATCGTTCGTAGCTGGATCTAGGACGGGCGAGGGGTAAAGGACTGCGACAGGCGAAGGGGAGAGTCTGGGAGGCGTCTGCATGTGCTAGAGTGCGCAAGCCAGAAGTACTGATTTATGTTGAAAAGACTTAGTTACATGATACCTGGTGTTGCCCATTAGCGCAAACCGTCTTAATCGCAAAGTTCTGTTGCAAGTATAAAGACTTGGCAAGATCCTATCCCATTGCGAATCCCAAGCTTGTCACTTTACCTTCTATCTATTTATCAAATCATTCAAGACTACCAAGATCTTTATACAAAGACATCTCGTATCGAAATGGCTCTCAACCAACGACAAGTCGAAGTCTTGACCAAGAGAGAGGACTTTGATGTAGCCGGTCGTATGTCTGGAGAGTCAAAGGCATCTTTGTCTTCCCAATATCGATGGGAAAACATCATCCTGCCAGCTCCCGTGGCGTTGAACGCCCTTGGTGCTTGTGCTCTCGCCACTGGCTCTCAGAAGGCCAGCATCACCTTTGCACCCCCCAAAGAAGGGTTCAAGTACCTGAGGTATGTGAAATACTCTGACAGTACATGGTATAGGACGAAAGTTAACTCGGCTCAGTGACTTTGCCGGTTTCAGGCTCCAGGCCAACCTCTCTAAATGTGTCGACCTAGGCCGATTTGCCTTCATGGAGACCGAAAAACAGATAAGCAAAATTAATGTGCTTTCTGAGGCTTTCAATGGGACAGTAAGTGCGAAGAGAAATCTAGACTCATCCCCCTGACTTTCCTAGTTTGAGAATATCCTTGAAGCACTCTCCGACCCTGAAGGTGCTAAAATACTGCTTAGACGGGAGATGGAAACTTGGAATCATGCATCTTCGGACTGTTTGAATTCCTCCAAGGAGATAGACGGCAAGTTTAGAGACTGGATTAACCATGCCTCTGAGCTCCACCAGGCCTGTGTTACAGCAGAACCAACTTCAGAAGACCAACAAGTCTTGAAGGACATTGAGTTAGCGGTCGCTAGGGCGTCGATTGACTATCAACAGAATATTTCTACTAGTCAATTGGAGAAGTCCTCGGACGCCGCGACCGAGGCATTCAGAAGAGCTTCTGATGGATTCCCCAAAGAGTGAGTACTGCGACCGCCCAACCTTGCATGACTTCAACTGATATGTTTAGCTGGGATGCCGTGGGCCGGCAGGTTGTCGAAAACCTGACAGACAGCTTGAGCACCGCTCTGAACCAAGCCATGCCTACCCCAAGTGCAAGTAAGCCTAAGGATTCGAATGATCCTGCCTACAGCCAGGTCGTCCGGGATCTGATCTACTGGGAGCTGCTCAGCACTGCATTTGTTGGCACCACCGATGGCATTGCTTGGGACAAGGCTGGCCAGGCCACCACCTTTGCCGCGAAGATGCTTGCCTATTCGCAGAAGTCTTTCGGCTCTTTAGCCTCTAGTTCGGGACCTAGCCAACAGTACAGATCAGCATTGGACTCGGCTTGCAGGGTAAGGCCATTCTCAATACATCGCACAGCCTGCTGACTCGTTTAGATTGGAAACGGGATTGTGGCCGAATTAGAGCAAGCTGGCAAGTCTGTGGGATATACAGCACCCAGCAAAGACTCTGAGACGGTCAAATCTTGGCAGAGAGACTTTCTGAGTAACTACGCGACCGTGATTACAATGAACGCCACGGCCAAGTCTTTCCAGGGATCGATTGCCAACGGGGTACGCTTCTTTGAACAACTTTCGGATGGTAATTGCTGACAATTAAACAGAGCGCCGTGCCCAGTCAACGCGATACCACGGCTGCCGAAGCAGCACAGGTTCAAGCAAAGACCGCCCAAGCTCAGGCAGTCCTCGAATCGGTCAAGATACGGCTACATACAGCGTCTGAAGCACTGGCTGCCACACGAGAGACCTACCAAAACTCCACTGGGATTTTTGCTGAGCAGCAAGGAAGACTTAGCCAGGTCAACGCCAAGCTGGAACGTTGCAAGAACTCGAGCCTGGAAATGGTATAAATTTGACTATATGATACCGGCATGCGAGCTATTGGCTAACAGACTATCTTAGAACGCGATCAAGGGAATCCTGGTCCAGGCGATTGCGATGATGGTGGAGATCAAGACAGAGATTATGAACCTCGCGCGATTCTTCGATGCCATCTCGGTAGCCATTAGATTTGTCACGGAGAAATATGTCAACCCATATGTTGAGGCTATCAAGGCCGGCAACGATGGAGACAGTATTGGGCCGTATTCTATGCCGGACTTTCAACGAAGTGTGGGTCAACCTTGATATGTAATGAACTGTTCTGACTATTCATCTAGTGCATTTTCAACAGCACCACGATCATCCGATCCTACTTCTCGACCTTTGCAGATGCTACTTCAATGTGGGCCCGTCTGTCGCAAATGAGTGTCTTCCCTATGCTGCGCATGGTAGATGAGCTCCTATCTTTCGCTGGCATGGGGATGGACTCGAGAATGATCAGCAGGAAAGCAAATGAGACGCAGGAATTTTCCCGGAGGGCCATTGATGAAATTTCGAGGAAAGCGAAAGATGTAAGGACCAATATGAAATTCCTGGCCCCTTCCACAAAGCTGACATTCCTACAGGGACAATCGAAGACCATAAGGAACATGGAGACTAGGGTGTCTGAGACCAACGAGAAGAAGCAGACGCTACCTTCTGTCTCTCCTGAGATTGCCGCGGCCATTTCTTCTGGCGTTGAGAACTCTAAGATAGCTGCTCAGAAGGGCCAACGAACTGAAGCAGATGAGAGTCTTTTGGCAAAGTCCCTCGCCAGAGGAAATGAAGTTTAACAGGGCAATGTTGAGTAGTGACATTTTCTAGAATAACTAAATACCTATATTTGCCTACTTAGGTATGGCTTAAAAAGGTAATAGATCTTATGGTTAAAAGT